>CAUYQV010150022.1:0-88650 GCA_963574575.1 Galagoides demidoff | reverse complement strand
ATGGCATCACAGCTCATAGCAACCTCCAACTCCTGGGCTCAAGCAAGTCTCCTGCCTCCGCCTCCCAAGTAGCTGGGACCACAGGCACCCGCCACAATGCCCAGCCATTTTTTGGTTGCAGACATCATTGTTGTTTGGCGGGCCTGGGCTGGGGATTCGAACCCGCCACCTTAGGTGTACATGGCTGATTCCTTAGCTGATTGAGCCACAGGCGCCAAGCCAAGCCTTTGGATTTTATGTAACTCTGACCCTTTAATATTCTACATTCTTGTAGTAACTGGAAACTGTCCATACTGTTAATTCTTGCCTCAAATTAGGCTTTTCATATGCACATTAAAAAAAATCCAGATTATACCATACTCAATATCTTCTGTTGGGGTCCTTCCATCTGGGCCATTATTCTTTTGCCCAAATCAGTTTGAGGCAAGGGGCAAGACTTCTTTGTACAACCCCTACCCATGAGATCAAGTGGCAATATCTAACAAACCAATACTAAACAAGCATGTCCTGACTCATTGATCCTCCCTACAGAGGTCACAGTAAATCTCCTCCTTTATGTAGTTGTCTATTCTATGTGCCTACTAACCTCTCCCCATGCATTTTCTCTTGGAAACTGTGCCTAGCAAATTTTATTTTTTTTCTATCATTTATTATTTTTCATGAGCCATACTCTCACTCTATTGCCCAAGCGAGAGTGTCATGGCCCTAGCCTAGCACACAGTGAAATCCAACTCTTTCCTTTAAGGGATCATCTATCCTCAGAAATTGGAGTAGCCAGAACTACAGGAAAGTGTCACAAGGCTTGGCTTACTTTTCTATCTGAGTAGAAACCAAGTAGGGAATAGGGGTTGAGTGTGTCTTGCTGTTGCCCAGCTTTGACTCGAACACCTGAGCTCATAAGATCATCCCATCTTGGCTTCCCAGAACATCCAAACAGTCTAGTCTAGCCATGCAGGGTAGAAGTCTTTGAGATTTTCTTAAGAAATGATCTCAGCAGGGGCTTTGAGGAGTGTCCAATCCTCAGGCCCCAGTGACACATAGGGATTATCTCAAGATTGGCATATTGGTGGTGGTTGATATCACCACAATTATGTACAGATCTCTTTTTTGCTTATCAGGTTTCATTAGTGTTTTTGTATTATACATGTGACCAAACTTAACTCTTCTATTTCCTACATTGCCAAGAATCCAAAAGTTTGCACACACCTGGAACAAAGGTCAGGAATGTTTGGAAATTATCAGATAGACTGATATTTCCCATGATTATCATAAATAACTGCAGGTATGGAGGACAATACTGGTCACATTGCCTAACAAAATGTCAAAGGAGGACCTTCAGTGAGACAGCTACTTTCCCAAATAGGCCTATTCTAGGGAAAGAAGTAAAACATCGCAAAAGTAGAACTGAGAATTGTGTGAAGTAACTGTCAGTTCTGTGAAGTCACTGTCTGATCTTTGGGCTCAGCTTCTTGGTCTACAGCATCCCAGCGGAGCATTAGTTGTAAACCACACTCTTCAATTTGCTTACAAATCCATGACCTGAAAAGGAATGGAAGGGTTGTTGAGTCCCTTGGCCATATATACAAATAAACTTTAGAAAGAAGAAATTGAGTGCAGAGAAAAGAACCCTTCTCTTTTCTAACAATTTGGACCTAACAACATACCTGGACCACCACTACACATACTTATCAGGAATAAGGTTTGACATGAAAATGGTAATCCAGGGAAACACCCATTGTGACATTATCCATGGGGACCATGTGGTGACTTAATCCTTTAAAGTCCTGGGATCTAGGCTTTCGGTGAAAGATAACAATTGGCCTTTTCTACTCACTTCAGCTGGTGACCCTCAAGTGTTTGAAGCAGGAACCATATTAGCCCTCCAACCACAGAATACGATTGATCTCCCATTTATGCCTTATTGATTCTATTTATGATTGAGATTCCTGGCACTAGGCTAACAAAAGATTTGAGATTTTATACAGCAGTGTGACTCAAACTATATTACAGTTGACAAAACTGGATGGAGTCATGTACATTGGACACTATTCGTTTTCCTGTTTTCTTTCTTTCTTTCATTCTTCTTCTTTTTTTTTTTTTTTAGACAGAGTCTCAAGCTGTCAACCTGGGTAGATTGACCTGGCATCATAGCTCACAGCAACCTATAACTCCTGTGCTCAAGCGATTCTCCTAACTCCACCTCCCAAGCAGGTGGGATTATATATGCCCACCACAATGCCTGGCTATATTTTGGTTGCATCCATCATTATTGTTTGGCTGGTCTGGGCTGGATTCACACCTGTCAGGTGTATGTGGCTGGTTCCTGATTTGCTTCCACCATAGGCACCGAGAATTCTTTTTTTTTTTTCTTTGAGACAGAGTTTTGCTTTTTCACTCTTAGTAGAGTGCAGGGGCATCACAGCTCACAGCAACCTCCAAATCTTGGTCTTAGGCAATCTTTTGCCTCAGCCTCTTAAGTAGCCAGGACTACAGTTGTCTGCCACAATCCCAGCTATTTTTTGTTGCAGTTTGACCAGGTCTGGGTTTGAAACCACCACCCTCATTATTTTGGGCCAACACCCCACCCATTGAGATACAGGAACCACAACTGGGATGCTATTTCAAAGGCTTGTTTGACACTTACCCCAGAACATACATTTGAGAGAAGCTCACAAGTGTACTATGCCTAGCTATAGCCTCAATTTGGTCATAGATTCACAGATCTTAAACATGTTCAGTTTACTTGAATCATCAATATATTTCTGGTCTTTCTAGCTGATTAAAATATTTGTTGGTTGGTTTGTTGGTTTGTTGGTTTGTCCGTGTATGTGTGTGCGTGTATACATATTTTGGTGATATGTATTCCGAATGTGGCCTAGTCTAGTCTTTCGTGGCCTCAGCCTAGATCATAGCAACCTCAAACTCCAGGATTCATGCAATTGTCCTGCTTGAGATTCCCATGTGGCTAGGAGTACAGATCCCTGTTGGAATGCATAGATAATTTTTCATTTTTTAGTAGAGAAAGGGTCTGACACTTCCTCTGCCCATCCTCAGCACCCCATCCTTCAAGAACTCCACTCATCTCAGCCTGCCAGATGGCTAGGATTATAGGTGTGAGCCACTAAGTTTGGACATTTTCCCTCTATATCCATTCTTTCATTGCCACTCCATCACTTTATCCTTCCTTCCTCCAATTCTCTCTCTCATTTTCTTTCTCTCTCCATTATTTTCTTACCTTCATTAGTTTATTTCCTCTATCTCTCTCTTCTACAGCTTAAGGGAAACTCCTCTAATAACAAACAAACAAACTATACAAGTGATTTCTGAATGTTTATTCTTGAACTCTATACTTAAAATTGGTGAATTGTTATATGTGTGAATTATATCTGAATAGAGTTTTTGTTTCAAAAATCTACCAGCTGTTATCCATGAGGCAAATACAGAATAATCTTCTCCAAAACATAAGCTTGGATGACTACCATAGCTCATACCTATTATACCAGCAATTTCAGCAGCTGAGGTAGAATGATCACTGGAAGCTAAAGAGTTTCAGAACAGACTAAGAACATAGTGAGAACCCACTGGTCCAAGAAATAAGTGCAAATTTTGACTGGTAGTGTTGGCATAGGCCTATACTCTCAGCTACTGAGTAGGATAAATTCTGAAGGATGACGTGAAGTCAGCAGCTTGAATTTCCTTGAGCTATGATGGTATCTATCTATCTATCTATGTATATATATATATAAAGAAATAGAGTCTCATGTTGCCACCCTTCTAGAGTGCTGTGGCATCATACAGCTCAGAAAAAATTCCAACTTCTGGGCTGAAGACATTCTCTTGCCTCAGCCTCTTAAGTAGCTGAGACTACAGATGCACATCAGAGTGCGTGGTTATGTTTTTGTTGCAGTTTGGCCAGGGTTGAGTTTGAACCCACCACCCTCTGTGTATGGGGTCAGTGCCCTACCCACTGTGCAACAGGCCCCACCCAACTAAAGTATGTCTGGGGAGAAAAGGGAAATTCTGTAACAAATTTATGACATATATATTGTATAGGTGCAGCAAAAGTCCACTAGCATAGAAAATAATTTATACATGGATCCCAAATTGGATTTAGTACCAGGATTGCTATTCCATCTAAATATGGGTAAATCAATTAATAGAACACAGTACATTTTTTTTTTTTTTTGAGACGGAACCTCAAGCTATCCCCCTGGGTAGAGTGCCATGGCATCACAGCTCATAGCAACCTCCAACTCCTGGGCTCAAGCGAGTCTCCTGCCTCTACCTCCCAATAGCTGGGACCACAGGTGCCCGCCACAACGCCTGGCCATTTTTTGGTTGCAGACATCATTGTTGTTTGGCGGGCTAAGGCTGGGGATTCGAACCCGCCACCTTAGGTGTTCGTGGCTGGCGCCTTAGCCGATTGAGCCAAAGGCGCCGAGCCAGAACACAGTACATTAATAGAATTAGTTAAAGAAAAACACATGGTGACCTCATCAGACACATCAAAGCATTTTGAGAGAGGCAAAATATCTTGTTGATAAAATCTTTTAAAATCTTAAATGAGAAGGGAGAGTCTTCAGGAATACTAATGGGATTTACAGATGTTTGGATATATATAATGTGTTATATTCACACGATTAATATTTTTCAACAATCAAAAGGAATGAAGTTCACATTTATGTTACTATAGGAATGAACCTTAAAATCATTATGATAAGGGAAAAAGAGGGAAGGAGACAAGATGGCAAACTGGAGCCAGCTAAACACAGAGGCTCCCATCCAGAAGGAGAGTTCAAGGACAGAAGTTCAGCAAGTAAGCTGATGGTTTGGAGATAAGCCAAGAGAGAAGGTTGAAGAGCTCAGATATCCCCTGCTGAGATAAACTGTGACCCCAAGGAAACAAACAATAGGTCCAAAATCAATTGCCAAGTGGACAGGTGTACCATTCACCAGGAGAATGGCTCACAGTATACCTTCTACAAACAAGTGAGCACAGTTCAGTTATCCTCCTATTTTATCTCATGAGAGAGACCCTCTAAAAATCAGAACTCCTTCCCTACAGAGAACACACTAGTGTGCCATGGCACTCTCCCAGTAGGCATAAAACTGAAAATAGACTTTAACTGCAATTCTGAAGTCCCAGAACTTTTCTCCACTCTCACTCTGAGGTCTAGAAGCCTGTCTCCCATGGAGTCAGGCTCTTGGGCATTTTCTAAAGAGGTGTGGATGGGGCTTGGGATTTTCCAGGTCTGTTCTGGTTTTGTGGCATGGATGTGGAGCAGAGACCATGGAGTGAGTGAGCCACATGGGAGAGAGAGAAGCAGTGCCCTGAGGTAAAGTGCAGGAATGGCAGTGGGCGGAACAATAACGCACACACCCCTGGGGATATGGAGAGACGCTTCCCTCCTCTCTTAGCAAACAGAGGGAGCTCGGCCTCTAATCCAGTGGTAGCCACTAGCAGAAGAGATCTGGGATGGAAACACAGGCTTCTTGAGCATAGGGTATGCCTGAGGGGATACCTCCCCTGGCGGAGCCCAGTGAGGAAGGAGAACACAATCTGTGTGCCCATTGGCAGCGTACTCCCAGGGCAGGGCTGAGTCAGAATTTCTGCTTTTGTGAGGCCACAATGCAAATGGCCCCCAGGAGAGCATAGCTGGGACCTAGACAGGTGTGGCAACTGCAGCAACCCAGGGACGGCAGGGACTGAGAGCAGTTTGTGAGTTCCAAATGCACTAGCCCCAACACAGAGAACCTGAGACATGAACTCCATGAGAATTGGCACAAGGATAGCAGTACAGCGTTTGGCTGATTTGAAGTTTCTGTGAACTCAAATAGCACCTGGGCTGCAGAGGAATATAGCTGGGACAGAAACACAAATTCTGCGAGAAGATAAGTGGCAACAACATAAATTGGGAGCATGGCTGGAACTGAGTGAAACTCCCCAGCTTCCATTAAGCAATCAAGGTTGTTAGGCTTCATCTCCCCCTGCCAGCTGGTGGCAGAGTATGGTAGCCTGACAAAGGAGACATAGATCTCCCTGGACTCATGCAGTCACAAACCCCTAGAGTATCTGCTCATTGGAGGGAACTGGGTCACAGCCTTGTGGGGATACCAGAGACTGGGATAGACAGACGTGCAAGGTAGGGAAAGAGGCATCAACCTTCCCGGACTAATTCATTTGCTAAGTGGGCCCTTCTGATTCCACAGAGCACCAGAGAGATTCATACCCTGGTCAGCAGAAGCCTGCTATCTAGTTGCTGGAAACCTATTGTACTCTTTGACATGAGACTGGGTGCTGAATGTGACAATTGATTTGGAACTCTTGACCTGGGCTAATCAACTGAGAACCATCAAAGATGGTACCCTGGTTGTGTTACTGTGGGAAGGTTTGATTTTCCTTGTCTAGTTGTTGCCTGTTGGGGGGTGGAGTGACTCAATTGTTACTATTTCCCCAAAGCTGAGAGTTCAATCAAGACTTACTGATTCACTAGGACTGGACAGAGACCAGATGAAAACAAGATAGAGCCACATAGCACCACCACATCAAGCAGGACTCTAGTATCTCAGGCTATAGTACTGTACATGTCCTTTGCAAAGCTGTAGGGAAAAAGCTGCACACACCAGTCACAGGTCTTGGGCAAAGGGCTTGTTAATCACTACTCCAGGAGCCCCAAACACAATTTCATCTTATCTACTCATCTAGCCAAATGGTGAGTAATGGTCATGGTCTGGAATCAGCGGAAAAACTCCGGCAATTTGAATAATCAGAGTATATCAACTTCACCAAAGTACAACAAGGTGGACATACCAGAAGATCCCATTCATATAGAAATGGCTGAGATGTCAGAAATCAAAATCATTAATTTGGATTGCAAATAAGATTAACAGAATGGAGTTAATGTTGAAATTAGAAATTCAAGGAGCATTTCACAAGTTGTCTCATGAATTCAATGAATTCAAAGATGAAATAACTAAGGATTTTGACATATTTAGGCAAGAACATGAAGCCCTCAAATATCTGAGAAATACAGTACAATCCCTCAGTAAAAGAATGTAGAAGGCAGAATAGAGGATTTTTGACACAGAAGACCAATCATTTGAATGCTCTCAAATGCTCAAGGAGGAAGAGAAGTGAAGAGCAAAAACACATCATTCTCTCAGAGAACTCTGAGACAATTAGAAGAAAACTAATATTCACCATATAGGAATTCCTGAAGCCAACTAGGTTTCATGGACAGGCCCTGATGCTCTACTTCAACAGATAATCAAGTAGAACTTCCCAAACATGGCAAGAGATTCAGAAATCCAGAGAGAAGACAGTTTCAGAACCCTGAATGTCTCAACTCAAATAAAGCATCTCCCACCCACATTGTAATTAACCTCACCAAAGTTACTAATTAGAAAATTCTGCAAGCAGCCAGATGTAAGAAAAGCATAACCTACAAGGGGAAGGTTATTAGAATGATTGAAGATCTCACTGATGAAACATTTCAAGGTAGAAGAGGGTGGTCATCGACCTTTAATGTCCTAAAACAAAATAACTTTCAACTCAGGATCTTGTATACAGTTAAACTGAGTTTCATTTATGAATGAGAAATTAAATACTTTAATGAAATTCACATGTTGAAGAAATTTGCCGAAACTAAACCAGCTCTCCAGAATGTTCTCATACCTACCGTCCATAATGACCAACACAATCTTCTACCACAAAAGTAGCTCAATTAGAAAATTTTGATCAAATTCCAACTTCTACAGTGGCAAAAGGATTAAAAATGTCCACTGTACTTAAAAAAATTGATACCCAAAATACAACCAGGCTTATCAACATTCTCAAATAATGTGAACGGCTTGAATTGTCCTCTAAAGGGGCATATGTTGGCTAACTATATACAAAAACTCAGGCCAGATACCTGCTGCATGCAAGAATCTCACCTTGCCTTAAAAGATAAATATACTCAGTAAGAAGGAATGATCATCTATAATTCAGACAAATGGGAAACAGTAAAAAGCAGGTGTTGCAATTTTATTCACAGATACAACAGGCTTTTCAACTAACAGAAGTAAGGAAAGATAAGGATGGTAACTTCATATTTGTTAAGGGTAACACTCAATATGATGAGATTTCAATCACAAACATTTATGCACCCAACAATAATATGCCTCAATTCCTCAATTTATAAGAAAGACTCTAACAGACACGAGCAACTTGATTTCCTCCAGCACCATAGTAGTTGGAGATTTTAACACCACTTTGGCAGTGTTGTATAGATCTTCCAATATGAAGCTAAGCAAAGGGTGGTGTCTGTGGTTCTGTGAGTAGGGTGTCAGCCCCATATACTGAGGGTGGCAGGTTTAAACCAGAATTTGGTCAAATTGCAACAATAACAACAACAACAACAAAAATTTCCACGCCTTTTGCGGGTGCCTATAGTCCCAGCTACTCAGGAGGCTCAGCCCAGGAGTTGGAAGTTGCTGTGACCTGCGTGATGCGATGGCAAAATGAGACTGTCTCTACAAAAAAAAAAAAAAAAAAAAAAAAAAGAAAGAAAAGAAAAGAAAAGAAAAACAAAAAAGGAAAGAAAGAAAGAAAAGAACAAGAAAAAGAAACTAAACAAAAAATTTTAGACTTAAACTTAACCATTCAACAATTGGCATTAATAGACATCTATAGAACATTTCATCCTAACAAAACTGAATACATAGTCTTCTCATCATCCCATGGAACATGCTCCAAAATTGATCACTACTTAGGTCATGAGTCTAACCTTAGCAAATTTAAAAGAATAGAAATTATTTTGGGGGGCGACACTTGTGGCTCAGGGAGTAGAGTGCCTACCTCATATACTGAGGATAGCGGGTTCAAACCTGGCCCCAGCCAAACTGCAACAAAAAGTAGCTGGGAATAGTGGCAGTTACCTATAGTCCCAGATACTAGGAAGGCTGAGGCAAGAGAATTGACTAAGCCCGGGAGCTGGAGGGGTTGCTGTGAGCTGTGATGACAGACACTCTACAAAGTGTGACAAAGTGAAACTCTGTCCCTGTTAAAAAAAAAAAAGTAAGAAAGACTTGCATCGTCTCAGACCATGATGAAATATAAGTTGATCTTAGTAACAACAAGAATCTGTGTTCTCGTAGAAAATATGGAAACTAAATAACCTTATGCTGAATGATACCTAGGTCATACATGAGATTAAGAAGGGAATTACCAAATTTTTCTATCAAAATGATAATGAAGGCATGAATTCACAAAACCTCCGGAATGTCGCAAAGGTAGTACTCAGAGGAAAATTTATAGCATTGCAAGTTTTCCTCAATAGAATGGAAATAGAGGAAGTTAACAACTTAATGGGACATCTCAAGCAACTGTAAAAGGAAGAACATTCCAATCCCAAATCCAGCAGAAGAAAAGAAATAACCAAAATTAGAACAGAATTAAAGGAAATTGAAAACAAAAGGATTAATCAAAGGATTATACAACAGATTGAAAAATCAAAAAGTTTTTTTTTTCTTGAATAGGTAAATAATATAGCAAAATCTTTGGTAAACCTAACCAGGATTAAAGGAGTAAAGTCTCTAATCTCATCAATCAGAAGGGACAAAGACAAAATAACAAGACTTCTCAGAAATTAAAAAAAAATGAATATTACAAGAACCTCTATTCTAAGAAATATGAAATTCTGAAGGAAATCAAACAATACTTGGAAACACACCACCTTTCTAGACTTACCCAGGAGGTGGAAATTTTCAAAAGGCCTATATCAAGCTCTCAAAAAGCAGCAACTATATAAAATCTCCCCCAAAAGGACAGTCCCGGACCAGACAGCTTCACATCAGTATTCTACCAAACCTTTTAAAAGCAGCTAGTACCTATATTACTTAACCTTTTTCAAAATATAAAGAATGAATACTACCCAACACATTCTATGAAGCAAACATCACCTTGATGTCCAAACCAGGAAAACACCCACCAAGAAGAAGAAAATTATAGACTACTATCTCTAATGAACATTAATGCAAAAATATTCAAAAAGATCCTAAAAACAGAATTCAGCAACACATCAGACAAATTATACACCATGACCAAGTGGGTTTGATCCCAGGGTCTCAAGGCTGGTTCAATATATGTAAATCTATAAATATAATTCATCATATAAACAATGTAAAAAACAAAGACCACATGATTCTCTCAATTAATGCAGAAGAAACTTTTGATAATATCCAGCATCCTTTCATTATGAGAATACTTAAGAAAACAGGTACAGAAGGAACATTTATTAAACAGATAGAAACCATGTACAGTATACGCATTGCCAATATTGTATTGAATGGAGTTAAATTGAAATCATTTCCACTCAGATCAGGAACCAGGCAAGGTGCCCATTGTCTCCACTGTGTTTTAACATTGTAATGGAAGTCTTAGCCATTTTGATCAGGCAGGAAAAGGAGATCAATGGTATCCATACAGGGTCAGAGGAGATCAAACTTGCATCTCTTCACAAATGATATGACTATATATCTGCAAAAGCCCAAGGATTCAACTTTAAAATGCTTAAATGTGATAAAAGAATACAGCAGCATCTCAGGTTACAAAATCAATATTCACAAATCTATGGCCTTTAGATATGCCAGCAATAGTCAACCTGATAAAGCAGTCAAGGACTCTATTCCTTTTACAGTAGTGCCAAAGAAGATGAAATATTTGGGAGCTTACCTAACAAAGGACATGAAAGATCTCTATAAAGAGAACTATGAAACTCTAAGAAAAGAAATAGCTGAAGACATGAACAAATTATACCATACTCATGACTGGGAAGAATCAACATTGTTAAAATGCCCATACTACCCAAATAAATATACGATTTCAATGCAATCCCTATTAAAGCACCACTGTCATACTTTAAAGACCTCCAAAAAATAATACTTCATTTATATGGAATCAGAAAAACACTCAAATAGCCAAGACATTACTAAGAAATAAAAACAAATCAGGAGGAATCACACTACCAGACCTCAAAATATAATATAAATCAATAGTGATCAAACAGCATGATACTGGCACAGAAACAGAGAGGTAGATGTATGGAACAAAACAAAGAACTAAGAGATGAACCCAGCTGCTTACCATCATTTGATCTTCGATAAACCAATTAAAAACATTCAGTGTGGTTAAGAGTCCTTATTTCACAAATGGTGCTGGAAGAACTGATTGGAGACCAGTAGAAGACTAAAACTGTACCCACACCTTTACTATTAACTAAGATAGACTCTCACTGAATTAAAGTTTTAAACTTAAACATGAAAGTATAAAAATACTAGAAGAAAGTGCAGGGGAAACACTTGAACAAATCAGCGTTGGCAAATATTTTAAAAGAAGGACCGCCCGTGCAATTGAAGCACCACCAAAATTACATTACTGTGATCTGATCAAACTAAAAAGCTTCTGCACAGCCAAGAGCACAGTAAGTAAAGGAAGGAGATAGCCCACAGAATGGGAGAAGATGTTTGCAGTTTATGTCTCTAACAAATGTTTAATAACCAGAATCCATGGAGAACTCAAACATATTAGCAATAAGAGAAGAAGTGATCCCATCTAAGTGTGGGCAAGGGAAATGAAGAGAAAGTTCTCTGAATAAGATAGGTGCAAGGTCTAGAAACACATGGAAAAATGCTCTTCATTCTTAATTATCAGAGAAATGCAAATCAAAAACGACTTTGAGATATCATCTAACTCCAGTAAGATTATTACACTTTAGAAAATACCAAAACCATAGATTTTGGCATGGGTGTGGGAAAAAGGGAGCACTTGGGTGGTGCCTGTGACTCAAAGGAGTAGGGCGCCGGCCCCATATACTGGAGGTGGCAAGTTCAAGCCCAGCCCCGGCAAAAGCTGCAAAAAAGGAAAAAAAAGAGAACACTTTTGAACTGCTGGAAGTAATGAAAACTAATATTTTCCATTTGGAAAGATGTTTGGAGATCACTTAGGGATCTAAAAATAGACTTGCCATTCAATCCTTCAATTTCCCTGTTAGGGAAATTTATATCCAGAGGGCCACAAATCACTTTATAACAAAGATATTTGCACAAGAATGTTTATTGCAGCCCAATTCATAATTCATAAGTTATAGAAAAAGCCCAAGTGCCCATTGACCCATGAATTAATTAATAAATTGTATTAAATGTACACCATGTAGTATTATGCAGCCTTAAAAAGGAGGGAGAGTTTGTCTTCTTCATGTTTACATGGATGGAGCTGGAACATATTCTCTGGAGTAGCTGGAACTAACTCAACGGCCACAACGCTTGACTATCTTTTCTATTTCAGTAGAAACCGGGTGGGAAATCAGGACTGAGGGTTTCTTGCTGTTGGTCAGCCTTGACTTCAGAATGTGAGATCAGGTGATTAGCCCAAATAGCTCATCCTGATGTGGCTTGCTAGATCATCCAAATATTATATTAATGCTTGGCAAAAGTTCACTTGATGACAACACTTGAAGATTATTCTGAGCTATGATACCAGGGCACTCTACCAAGGGCAACAAAATGAGAACCTTTTCTCAATACATAAATGGAGAAAAACATTGGTAGGGGACATACCCCTCATTTTTACTTTTCACCATGGATCTAGTGGTGAAATTTTACCCCTGGATAAGTTGTCAACTAGATAATTTATTCTCTTATAGGGAAATTTATTTCCTGCAACCTTTATTAGTCGAACCTTTATATTTTATGTAACTCTGACCTTTTGATATCCTAGATAATTGTAGTCACTCTAAAAGGCCCACAAAGTGAATTCTTGGCTCAGATCAGGTTTCTCATATGCACACTACGAAAACCAGAGTACATGCTCCACCTTTTCTGTTGGGCTCCTTCAATCTGGGCCTATATTCACTTGCCTCAATCAGTCTGAGGCCAGGGACCAGACATCTCTGGACAACCTCTACTCATCAGATCATCTGGCAATATCCTAATGAGCCAACTCCCAAACCACTTGTTCAGATTCCTTGTTCTCCCCTGGGCATAGCAATAAATATCCTCCTTTACGTACTCCCATATTCCATCTGCCTACTGACCTGTCCTCATTCTTTTGCTCTTGGAAAATGTGACTAGTAATTTTTTTCTTTGTTTCTTTTCTCTCTCTCTCTCTTTATTAAATCATAGCTGTGTACAATAATGCAATCATGGGGTACAATGTGCTGGTTCTATATAGAATTTGAAATATTTTCATCAAACTGGTTAACATAGCCTTCATGGCATTTTCTTATGTATTGTGTTAAGACATTTATTTTCCACACGTAGTAAATTGCGCATGAACCCTTGTAAGATGCACAGTAGATGTGATCCTACCAATTATCCTCCCTCTACCCATCCTCCACCACCTCTCCCCTCCCTCTCCACTTTCCCTTTATTCTTGGGCTATAATTTGGTTATGGCTTTCATAAGAAAGCTATAAATTGGCTTCAAAGTAGGGCTGAGTACATTGGATACTTTTTCCTCCATTCTTGAGATACTTTGCTAAGAAGACTATGTTTCAGCTCCATCCATGTAAACATGTAAGAGGTAAAGTGTCCATCTTTCTTTAAGGCTGCCCAATATTCCATGGTAACCATGTAATAACTTCATCCTTTAATGTCCTGGGATCCAGGCTTCTGGTCAAAGATACCAAGTGACCTTTTCTGGTCACTTCACCTGGTATCCCTCAAGTGTTTGAACTAGGACACTTTTTACCCCTCAATCCACAGACACAGAAGTGATCTCCCATTTGTGCCTTATTGATTCTATTGACAGTTGATATTCCCAGCACTAGGCCGACAGAACATTTGAGATTTTGTATAGCACTGTTAATCATGCTGCAACAAAAAGGACCAAACTGCATGGAGTCCTTTAAATACGACACTATTTGGTTTTGGTTTTTTCTTTGAGACAAAGTTTCCATTTGAAACACTTGGTAGAGTTCTGTGGCATCACAGCTAACAGAAACCTCCAACTCCTGGGCTTAGGCAATTCTTTTGCCCAGCTTTGTGAGAAGCTGCAAATACAGGCAGCTGTCACAAGGCACAGCTATTTTTTGTTCCATTTTGGCAGGGCTGTGTTTGAACTCAACACTCTCATTATATGAGGCTGGCACTCTACCCACTGAGCCACTGGCAATGATGGGGGGAAGCCATTTCAAGGACCTGTTTGAAAACTACCCCACAACTTCCATTTGGGAGAAGCTTACAAATTTACTATACCTGGCTACAGCCACAGTTTGTTCATAGCTTCACAGGCCTTAAGCATGTCTATTTTGTGTGAACCATCAAGGTAATTCTGGTCTTTTTAGATGATGAAAATGTTGGTTGGTTGGTTGGTTGGTTGGTTTGCCTGTGAATGTTTGTGTTGGGAGTATTTTTGAGATACGATTTCTGTATGTGGCCCAGGCTAGTCTTTCGTGGCCTTAGCCTAGATCATAGCAGCTTTAAACTCTAGGATTCATGCAATCCTCCTACTTAAGACTACTATGTGGGTAGGACTACAGATGTGCCTGTCGCAATGCCTAGATAGTTTTCCACTTTTTAATGGAGAAAGAGTCTGACCCTTGCTCTGTCCATTCTCAGCACCCCTAGCTTAAGAACTGCACTTATCTTAGCCTGTAAGAGAGCTAGGATTATAGGTGTGAGCCACCAAGTTTGGTCATTTTCTCTTTCTTTGTTTCCCTCACTCCCTCCTTTTGCCCCTCCCTCAATTTATCCTTCCTTCCTCCAAATACCTCTCATTCCCTTTCTCTCTCCATTCTTTTCTTTCATTCATTCATTTCTTTCCTCTACCACTCTGTTCTGAACCTTAAGGGAATCTTTTCTAGTAATAAAAAAGCAAACTATACAGGTGATCCCTGCATATATAGATTTAAACTCCATAATTGAAGTGTGTGAATTGTGGTGTGTGAGGTAGGCTTTTATCTGTGAGGACAATAGAGAAAAACCTTCACCAAAACGTAACTACGGATAAGGAACATAGCTCACACCTACAATCCCTCCAAATTCAGAGGCTAAGGCACAAAAATCATTGGAAGGTAAAATACTTCAGACCAGACTCAGCAACATATTAAGACCCTACTTGTCCAAGTAATAAGTGCAAAACTTCCCCAGCAGCAGTGGCATGATTCTGTACTCTCAGCTGCTGAGAAGGATAAACTCTGAAGGATAACTTGCGGTTATCAGCTTGCATTTCCTTGAGCTATGATGGTACTGATATATTTTCTGGGACAAAGGGGAAAACACAGTATCCAATCTATAAGAGATATACAGTATAAGTGCAGGAAAATTCTGGTAGCATACAAAATATTTTATACGTGTATCTCAAAAAGGGCTTATTACCAGGATGGCCAGTATAGCTCAGTATGAGAAAATCAACCAATAAAGCACCCTACATTAATAGAATCAATAAGAAAAACCTCTTGGTTGCATCAAGAGACAAAGAAAAGGCTTTTGACAGAGGTAACATATCTTGTTGATAAAATCTTTTTAAAATCATAGATGAGAATGAAATGTCTTCAGGACTACTGAAGGAAATTACAGATTTTTGGATACATATAATGTACTATATTCACATGACCATTTATTTTCTAAAATCAAAAGGAGTGAAGTGCACATTTATGTTATAATAGGAATGAAGTGTAAAATCATTATGATAAGGGAAAAAGGCCACTTACAAAAGACCACACAGAGCATGACTAAACTCAGAAGAAAACATCAAAACAAAGCAAATTGTCTGCTAAGCATAGGGGGCAGGTGGTTGAGTGTGGTTGGGAAAATGAAAATGACAGCTAATAGGTATTGACATTCTTTATGTGAGAGAAGACAAAGTTCTAAAATTAAATTCTGATGATAGCTGTATAATTCTGTGACTATACTAAGAAGCACAGAATGTACATTTTCAAAGGTTGAACTACTTATTTCACTGAAGCTACTTGATGAAGTTTTCCAAAACTTGAGGTGCTAAAAGGCTCACAGCATAAGAAGTACCCAGGTTGTGAGAGTACTTGAGAAATTATCAACCCTATCACCATGCTTACACAGAGTTTACCATGAATTGATATGGAAGGCACATTGTTCCATCCCACCAAAGTTGTCTTTTTTTTTTTTTTTCCCTTGAGACAGAATCTGACTCCTATCCCCTGGGTAGAGTGCCCTGACCTAATCATAGCTAAGCAAAATCTTAAACTCCTGGGCTCAACAGATATTAGTGCATCAGCCTCCTGAGCATCTGGGAGTCCAGGTGCTCCGCCACTGTGCCTAGTCACTTTGGACCACCTGTTTCTGATCCCAGAGTGTTAGGGTTACAGGTGTGAGCTACTCCTCCAGACCTTGAAGTTGGGATATTCAAACTATGTTTGGTGGCCAGTGGTGGGATTTCACACTTGTCATCTTGGAACATTGGAAGGCCCGGTCAGTTGGTTTGTGTGAGTTTCTGAACTGGAGACAAACCTGAGGACTACTGCGATCCCCATCTGAAGAATACAAAACAGCCAGATGTTATGCAGGCGCCTGGAGTCCCAGCTGAGGGAAAAGATTCACTTGTTGACAACACTTGAAGTTTACTGTGAGCTATGACACCAGCAAACTTCAAGTGAAGTTCTTCTATGAAGAGCAACAAAATGAGACTCTTTCTCAATAGATAAATGGAGAAAACCATTGGTAGAGGACTTACCACTCATTTTTACTTTTCACCATGGATCTAGTGGTGAAATTTTAATGCTAGATTAAATGTCAGCTAAATAAATAATTATCTCATAGGGAAATTGATTTCTTACAGCATCTATTAGTCAAGCCTCAGATTACACATAACTCTGACCATTTGATAGCCTTGATTCTTGTACTCACTGGAAACAGCCTATACAGTGAATTCTTGACTTAAATCAAGCTTTTCATATGCACACTAAAAATTCCAAAGTATGCCCACAACCCCTTCTGTTGAGATCCTTCAATCTCGTCCAATATTCCCTCATCCCAATAAGTCTGAGGCCAGGGACCAACCATCTCTGGACAACCCCTACTCATCAGATCAACTGGCAATATCCTAACTAACTCCAAATGCACTTGTCCTGACTCATTCTTTCCACACACACCCTGGAGCCAAAATAAATCTCCTCCTTTATTTAATATCATATCCTATCTGCCTATTCACCTCTCCTCGTACATTTGCTGTTGGAAGCTGTGTCTAGAAAATTTTCTTTTCTTCATTCCTTCTTTCTTTGTTTCATTATTTTTCACTAGAAAGCCTCTCACTCTGATCCCCAGACTACATTGTCATGAACTCAGCCTAACACACAGAGACATCCAAATCTTAGGATGAAGGGATCCTCCTGCCTCAGCCTCTGGAGTAGCTGGAATGAAAGGCAAGGGCCACAACACTTGACTACTGTTTCTATTTCAATAGAAACCGGTGGGGGATTGGGGCTGATGGTGTCTTGCTGTTGCTCAGCCTTATCTCCAACATGTGAGATCAGGGGATTAGCCCTCCTTGCCTTCCCAGAGCATCCAAATATTGTAGTCATGCATGGCAAAAGTCATGGAGCTCCACTTAAGTAATGACCTTATCAGAGATTTTGAGGAGTGTCCATTCCTCAGGCCCCGGTGACACATAGGGATTGTGTCAAGACTTCTTTGTATGTCTATGATGGCAGATGTCACCATAATTATGCAAGGATCTCTTTTTTGCTTATCAGGGTTCATTAGTGATTGTGTATTGAACTTGTGCCCCCAAATAATTCTTCTACTTCCTATGTGTTTAAGAAGCCAAAAGTTTGGACACACCTGACATAGAGGTCAGGAATGTTGGAACATTCCAGATAGGCTTATATTTCACATGATCATCATAAATTACTGCAACTATGGAGTTCACTACTGAACACAGTGCCTAACCAGATGTCAAGAGAGGACCTTCAGTGAGATACCTACCTTTCCAAACAACCATATTGTAGAGAAAGAAGTAAAGCTTCAGGAACGTAGAACAGAAAATTGTGTGACATACCTGTCACTTCAGTGAAATCACTGTCTGATGTTTGAGCTAAGGTTCTTGGTCTACAACACCCCAGGGCAGCACTAGGTGTAAACCACACTCTTCCATTTGCTTAAAAAAATCCATGATGTGAAAAGGAAAGGAATGGTTATTGATTCCCTTAGTTACAGATACAAAAAACTTTCAGAAACAGTAATCAAGTGTCAAGAAAAGAACCCCACACTTTGGTAACAGTTTGAGACTCAACAACAACAAACCCAGTCAGCCTCTTCACATGGTTAGCAGGATTAAGGTTAAGCTTGAAGATGATAACCCACAGCAACCCCTATAGCAATGCCATTTATGGTGACAATGTAGTGACTTCATCCTATAATGTCCTAGGAGCCAGGCTTGTGATCAAAGATACTAAGTGGCCTTTGCTGTTCACTTCAGCTGGTGTGCTTCAAGTGTTTGGACTGGGGAATTTCTTAGCCCTCCATACACAGAGAGAGAAGTCTTGTATCATTTGTGACTTATTGATTCTCTTTCTTTCTTGCTTGCTTGCTTTCTTGCTTTCATGCTTTCCTTTTTTCTCTATATCTCTCTTTCGCTCTTTTTTCTTTCTTTATTTTATTAAATCATAGCTGTGTACATTAATGAAATTATGATGTACAATGTGCTGGGTTTGCATACAATTTAAAATACTTTCATTGAACTTGTTTACATAGCCTTCGCCACCGTTTCTTAGTGATTGTATTAAGACATTTATATTCTACACTTCGTAGATTTAACTTGCACCTTTGTTTAATGGGCCATCAGTGTGGATCAGTGTGGTCCCACCAATTACCCTTCCTCCACCCATACTCCACCCTACCCACCTCCTCCTCTTTCCCCTTAAACTTGGGATTATTTTGTGTTATAGATTTCATATGGAAGTGTGGTTGTTTATATATTGGTTTCCAGTAGGGCTGAGTACATTGGATATTTTTCTTCCATTCTTGAGATACTTTGCTAAGAATAATATGTTCCAAGTCCATCCATGTCTTCCTTCCTTCCTTCCTTCCTTCCTTCCTTCCTTCCTTCCTTCCTTCCTTCCTTCCTTCCTTCCTTCCTTTCTTTCTCTATTCCCTTCCCACCCCTTCCCTTCCCTTCCCTTTTTAATTTTTTTCTCTTTATTTCTCTTTTCTTTCATTCATTCATTTATTTTTTCTTTTTTATTATATCACAGCTATGTATGATAATGCAATTATGGGGTTCTATATACAATTGGAAATATATCTACCTGGTTAACATAGCCTTCACTGCTATTTCTTAGTTTTTGTGTTAAGACTTTTATAGTCTACACTTAGCAGATTTAACATGTGCCCTTGTAAAGTGTACCATTGTTTGGGTCCTACCAATTACCCTCCCTCCACTCATCTTCCCCACTCTCCTACCCACCCTCTTTCCCCTTCTCCTTGGGCTTTTGTTGGATTGTAGCTTTCATATGGAAGTGTGTGAGCTTTTATATTGGTTTCAAAGTAGGGCTGAGTACATTGGATATTTTTCTTCCATTCTTGAGATACTTTGCAAAGAAGAATATTTTTCAGATCAGATCAATGTCTTTATTTTTCTTTCTTTCCCTCTTTCTTTCTTTCTTGCTGTCTTATTTTCTTGCTTTATTTCTTTCTTTTATTAAATCCTAGTTTTGTACATTAATGCAATTATCAGGTACAAAGTGCTGGTTCTATATACAATTTGAAATACTTATATCAAACTGGTTAACACAGCCTTCACCGCTGTTTCTTAGTTTTTCTTTTACGATATTTAGATTCTGTACTTCACAGATTTAACATGTACCCTTGTAAAATGAACCATCGGTTTGGTCCCACCAATTACCCTCTAACCACTCATGCTCCTCCTTTCACTTCCCTCTCTTTCCCCTTCACCTTGGGCTGTTGTTGGATTATAACTTCATATGAAAGTGTGGCTGTTTATATATGGGTTTCACAGTAGGGCATAGGATATTTTTCTTCCATTCCTGAGATGATTTGCTAATAAGAATACATTAAAACTCCATGTCTTTCTTTCCTTCTCTCTCTCTCTCTCTTTTTCCTTCCTTCCTTCTGTTTTACTTTCCCTTCTCTTTTTCCTTTCCTTTTTCTTTATTTACTTTATTTTCTTTCTTATTTTCTTTCTCCTTTCTTTTCTTATTATTATTTTCTTTCTTTCTTTCATTCCTATTTTCCTTCCTTCCTTCCTTCACTCCTTTCTCTTTTTCTTCTTTCATTTTTTTTTTCATCAGACAGAATCTCAGTCTGTTACACAGGCTGCAGTGTACTGGCCTCAGCTTAGCACACAGTGACATCCAACTCATGGGTTGAAGAGATCCTAATGCCTCAGCCCCTCAAGTACCTGGAAATACAGTAAAGTGCCAGAATGCTTGGCTACCTTTTCCAATTTAGTAGAAACTGGGTGGGAGATCAGGGCTGAGGGAATCTTGCTATTGCTCAGCCTTGTTTCCAACATCTGAGCTCAGGGGATCACCCACTTGGGTCTCCCAGAGCATTCAAATATTGTAGTCATGCATGGAAAATGTCATTGAGCTGTACTTAAGAAATGACCTTATTAGGGGCTTTGAGGATATCCAATACTCAGATCCCTGTCACACATGGGATTATGTCAGGACTGTTTTGCATAACTGTGGTGGCAAATATCACCATAATTATGCATTGATCTGTTTTTTCCTTATTGGGTTACATTAGTCTTTGTGTATTGAATGTGTGGCCCAGTATATCTCTCTTATTTCCTATGTGTTAAGAGAAAAGAAAAGGTTGGACACCCCTGGCACTGAGGTCAGGAATATTGAAGCTTTCCAGATATGCTGATATATCCAAAGATCATCATCAATAACTGCAGTTACCAAGTTCACCACTGGACACAGTGCCTAACCAGATGTCGATTGAAGATCTCAGAGAGAAACATACCTTCCCAAACAAGACTATTCTAACAAAAGAACTAAAAGACCATGAGAGTAGAACTGAGAACTGTATGATATACCTGTCAGGTCTGTGAAATCACTGTCTGATTTTTGGGCTCATATTCTTGAAATACAACATCCCAGGACAGCAGTAGTTGTAAACCACACACTTCAATTTGCTTACAAATCCATGACTTAAAAGTGAAAGGAAGAGTTGTTGAATCCCTTGGCTTGGATACAAATAAACTTTAGGAAGCAAGAATTGAGTGTGGAGAAAAGAACCTCACTCTTTGGTAACAGTTTGAGAAACAATGACAACAATAAATCCAGACAGCCACTACACACGCTTAGCAGGAGTAAAGCTAAGCTTGAAGATGGTAACCTATGGCAACACACATTGTGATGTCTTCAACAGTGACCACGTAGTATCTTCATCCTGTAATGACCTGGGATCCAGGCTTGTGGTCAAAAATAATAATTGGCCTTTTCTGCTCACTTCAGCTGGTGTCCCTCAAGTGTTTAGACCAAGAAACTTCTTTACCCTCCATCCACAGAGAGATAAGTGTTGTTTCATTAGTGCCTTATTCTTCTTGCTTGCTTGCTTTCTTGCATACTTTTTTGCCTTCTTGCTTTCTTGATTTCATGCTTTCTTCATTTCTTTATATCTTCCTGTCTTCCTTTCCTTCCTTCCTTCTTTCTTTCTTTTTATTAAATCATAGCTGTGTACATTAATGCAATTTTGAGGTACAATGTGCTGGTTTTATATACAATTGGAAATACCTTCATTGAATTAATTAATATAGTCTTCACTGTTGTTTCTTATTTATTGTGTTAAGACATTTATATTCTACACTTCATACATTTAACATGTACCCTTGTAAAATGCACCATCGATGTGGTCCCTAAAATTATTCTCCCTCCACAAATCTTCCCCCTTCCCTACCCCTCCTTTCACCCTTCAACTTGGGTTGTGGTTGGGTCATAGATGTCATAAGGAAGTGTGGGAAAATAGAAAAAAAACCTTCTCCAAAACATAAGCATCGATAAATACCATAGCTCACACTTGTAATCCTAGCAATTTCAGAGGCCAAGGCAGAAGGATCACTGGAAGCCAAGGGGTTTCAGACCAGAATTAACAACATAGTACAACCTCACTTGTCTATCAAATAAATGCAAAACTTCACCAGCAGTGGTGGCATGTGCTGATAAACTCAGGAGGATCACTTGATGTTAGCAGCTTGCATTTCCTTGAGCTATGATGGTATCAGTGTTTTATTCTGGGACAAAGGGGGACACACAGTATCCCATCTATAAGAGATATATTTCATAGGTGCAGAAAAAGTCCAGTAGCATACAATATAATTTATACATGTATCTCAAATGTAATTTATTACCAAGATTGCCAGTCTAGCTCAATATGGGAAAATCAACTAGTAGATCACACTATATTAATAGAAGCAATAAGAAAAGCCATGTAGTTGCCTTGAGACACAGAAAATGTTTTTGACACACATAACATATCTTGTTGATAAAATATTTTAAAAATCTTTGATGAGAATGGAATGTCTTCAGGACTATTAATGGGATTTACAGATGATTGGATACATATGTGCTATATTCACACGATGGAATATTTTCCAACAATCCAAAGGAATGAAGTACACATTTATGTTATAATAGGAATGAAACTTAAAATCATTATGATAGTTGAAAAAGGCTACTTATAAAATACCACACAGAGCATGACTTAACTCAGAAGAATACATCAAGACAAGGCCAATTGTCTGCTAGAAGTAGTGGGCAGGGGGAGGAGGGTTGAGGGGAAGATGACAGTTACTACTAGTAGTTATTGACGCTCTTTGTGTGAGGGGAGAAGACAAAGTTCCATAATTAGATTGTGATGATAGTTATACAAATCTGTAACTATACTAAGAAACACAGAATTCTACACTTTCAAACGGTGAACTACTTATTTAAATAAAGCTACTTGACGATGTTCTCCAAAATTTGAGGTGCTCAATGTACTCAAAACATAAATGCCCAGGTCATGAGAGTACCTGAGAGACAGTCATCCCTATCACCCTGCTCACACACAGGCTATCATGAATTGACATGGAAAGCACATACCAAAATCATCATTTTCTTTTCCCTTGAGACAGAGTCTGTCTCCTTCACCTTGGGTGGACTGCCATGATGTCATCATAGCTAGCTGCAATCTCAAACTCCTGGCCTCAAAAGATTCCATTTCTTCAGCCTCCTGAACATCTGGGAGTCCAGGTGCCCCCACACAGTGCCCAGTTACTTTGGACCACCTTTTTCTGACTACCAAAGTGTAAGCCACCACTCCAGACATTGATATTGGGATATTTTTCAAACTTTGGTTTGTGGCCAGTGGTGGTGCTTCATGCCTGTCATCTTGGCACTGTGGGGGGCCCAGTCAATTGGATTGTCTAAGATTATGAATTGGAGACCAGCCTGAGCGCTAGTGTGATCCTCATCTCTGAAGAATAAAAAATGGCTGGATGTTATGCAGGTGAGTAAAATACCAGCTGAGGGAATAGGTTCTCTTGATAACAATATTTCAAGTTTGCTATGAGCTATGATAGCTGGGCACTCTAGCAAGGACAACAAAATGAGACTCTGTCTTCAACACATAAATGGATAAAACCATTGGTAGGGTACTTAAATTTCATTTTTACATTTGACCAAGGATCTAGAGTTGAAATTTCCCCCCTAGATTAGATGTACAGCAGAGAAATTATTCTCTCATAGGGAAATTGTTTTCATACAACCTCTATTAATCAAGCCTTTGGATTTGACGTAAATCTGAACCTTTAATATACTAGGTTTTTGTAGTCACTGGACAGTGCCCACACAGTAAATTCTTGTCTCAAATCAGGCTTTTCATATGCACACTAAAAAATCCAGAGTATAACCTCCACCTCTTCTGTTTGGTTCCTTCAATCAGGGCCAATATTCACTTGCCCCAATCAGTTCGAGGCCAAGGGACAGATATCTCTGTACAACACCTACCCATCAGGTCAACTGGCAATATCCTAATGAACCAACACCAAATGCACTTGTCCTCACTTGTGACCCCCCGAGGCCACAATAAATCTCCTTTATGTAGTCCCATATTCCATTTGCCTACTGACTTCTCCTCATACTTTTGTGCTCCAAAACTATACCTAGCAAATTATCTTTTTTCCTTCTTCTTTTTACAATTTTTTCATGAGGTAGTCCCTCATTCTGTTGCCCAGGCTAGATTGTGAAGGCCTCAGCCTAGCACACAGAGTCATCAAACTTTTGGACTGAAGTGATCATCTTGCCTTAGTCCATGAAGTAGCTGGAATGAAAGGCCAGGGCCACATCGCTTGGCTACCTTTTTATTTGAGTAAAAAGAGGCTGGAAGATCAGGGCTGAGGGTATTGTTAAGCATTGTCTCCAACATGAGAAATCAGGGGATCAGTCCACCTTGACCTCCCAGAGCATTCAAATATCGTACTCAGGCATGACAAAAGTAATTGAGCTCTAATTAGGAAATGATCTTATTGGGGGCTTTGAGGAGTTTCCAATTCTCAGACCCCAGTAACACGTAGGGATTATTTCAGGACTTTTTTGCATATCTGTGGTGGCAGATATCACAACAATTATGTAAGGATATCTTTCTTTCTCATCAGGTTTCATTAGTGATTGTGTCTTGAACATGTGGCCCAACATAACTCCACTACTTCTGACATGGCCAAGAAGCCAAAATTTGGACACACTTAGGATGGAGGTCAGGAATGTTGGAACTGTCTAGATAGGCTGATATTTCCCATGATCATCATAAATGCAAGTATGGAGTACACTATTGGACACATTGCATTATCAGATTTTGAAAGAGGACCTTCATTGAGACACCTACCATCTGAAATAAGCCTATTCTAGAGAAAGAAGTAAACCCCTATGAAAAGTAGAACTGAGAATTGTGTTAAGTACCTATCAGATATGTCAAGTCACTTTCTGATCTTTGGTCTCTGGGTCTTGGTCTATAACATCCCCAGGTAGGACTGGATATAACCCACACTCTTCCATTTACTTACAAATCCATGACACAAAATGGAAAGGAAGGGTTTTTTAATCCCTTGGCCATAGATACAAACAAACTTTAGGAAGCAGGAATTGAGTGTGGAGAAAAGAACCCCACATTTTTCTAACAGTTTGAATCCAGTGACCAAATAGGATAGACACTACACATGCTTAGCAGGAATAAGGTTAATCTTTTTTTTTTTTTTTTGAGATGGAACCTCAAGCTATCCCCCTGGGTAGAGTGCCATGGCATCACAGCTTATAGCAACCTCCAACTCCTGGGCTCAAGCGAGTCTTCTGCCTCCACCTCCCAAGTATCTGGGACCACAGGCGCCCACCACAATGCCCGGCCATTTTTTTTTTTTTTTGGTTGCAGCCATCATTGTTGTTTGGCGGGCCTGGGCTGGGGATTCGAACCCACCACCTTAGGTGTACGTGGCTGGTGCCTTAGCCAATTGAGCCACAGGCGCCGAGCCAAATAAGGTTAATCTTAAAGATGGTAAACCAGGTCAACTCCCATTGTGATGTCATCCACCGTGACCATATAGTGACTTCATCCTGTAATGTCCTGGGGTCCAGGTTTCTGGTCACAGATACTAAGTGTCCTCTTCTTCTCTCTTTAGCTGGTGTCCCTCAAGTGTTTGATCCAGGAAACTTCTTAGCTCTCCATTCATAGACAGAGAAGTGATCTCCCATTCTGCCTTATTGATTCTATTGATGGTTGAGATTCCTGGCCCTTGGATGACAAAATAGCTGAGATTTTCTACAGTAGTGTGACTCAAGCTGCATCACACCTGACAAAACAACATGGTGTAACTTAAATAGGATACTATTTATTCTCTCTCTCTCTCTTTTTTTTTTTTGAGACAGAATTTCACTTTATCACCCATGGTAGAGTGCCATGCATCACAGCTCACATCATCCTCCACTCCTGGGCTTAGTCAACTCTTTTGCCTCATCTTTCCCAGTAGTTGGTACTATGGGTGCCTATCACAATGCCCAGCTATTTTTTTTTTTGTTGTTGCAATTTTGCTGGGGCTGTGTTCTAACTAACCACCCTTGTGGCAAACCACCACTCCAGACTTTGAAGTTGGAATATTGTTCAAGCTATGTTTTGTGGCCCACGGTGGTGCTTCATGCCTGTCATCTTGGCACTTTGGGAGGCCCAGTCAGTTGGATTGTCTGATATTCTGAATTGGAAACCAACCTGACAACTAGTGAGAGCCCCATTTCTGAAGAATAAAAAAATGCCCAGAAGTTATGCAGGTACTTGGAGTCCTAGCTGAGGGAATAGGTTCATTTAATGACAATACTTCAAGTTTCCTGTGAGCTACGATACTAGAGCACTCTACTGAGGGCAACAAAGCAAGACTCCAACTCAATACGTAAATTGAGAAAACCATTGGTAGGGAACTTACCCTTCATTTTTACTTTTGACCACAGATCAAGGTTGAAATTTTTCCCCTAGATTATATGTAGACTAGAGAAATTATTCTCTTATAGGGAAATTGTTTTCCTACAACCTATATTAATCAAGCCTTTGGATTATACATAACTCTTACTTTTTGATATCCTAGAGTATTGTAGTCACTGGAAACTGTGCACACAGTGAATTCTTAACTCAAATCCGGCTTTTCATATGCATACTAAAAAATCCAGGGTATACCCTCCACTTCTTCTGTTGGGCTCTTTAAATCTGGGCCAATATTCCCTTTCCCCAATCCGTCTGAGGCCAGGGAGCAGACATCCTTTGACAACTCCTACCTATCAAATCAACTGGCAATATCCTATGAACAAGTCACAAACCTACTTGTTCTTTCTCATTCCCACCCTGGGGGCCAAAATAAATCTCCTCCTTTATGTAGTGCCATATTCCATCTACCTACTCATTTTTCCTCATAATTTTGATCTTGGAAACTGTGCCTAGCAAATTTTCTTTCTTTCATTTTATCTTCTGTTATTTTTCATGACACATACTCTCACTCTATTGCCCCGGCTCTTTTGTCATGTCCTCCACCTAGAACACTGCAAAATCCAACTCTTACCTTTAAGGAGTCCTCTTGCCTCAGCATCTGGAGTAGTTGGAACTACAGGAAAGTGCCAGAAATCTTGGCTACCTTTTCTGTTTTGGCTGGTAGATTGGAGCTGTTGCTCAGCCTTGTCTCCAAATCCTGAGCTCAGGGGATTAGCCTACCTTGGCCTCCCAGAGCATCCAAAATACTCTAGTCAAGCATGGCAAAAGTCATTGAACTCTACTTAAGAAATGACCTTATCAGAGACTTTCAGGAGTGTCCAATCCTCAGGCCCCAGTGATACATAGGGATTATGTCAGAACTGCTTTGCATATCCATGGTGGCAGTTATCAGCACAATTATGCTCACACCTCTTTTTTGTTTATCAGCTTTCATTAGTGATTATGTATTGAACATGTGCCCCAAAATAACTTTTCTACTTCCTAAGTGGCCAAGAAAACAAAAGTTTGGACATACCTAGCCCAGAGGTCAGGAATGTTAGAACTTTCCAGATAGGCTAATATTTCCCATGGTCATCATAAATAACTGCAGCTATGGAGTACACTACTGGACACATTGCCTAAACTGATTTTGAGAGAGGACCTCCACTGAGACACCTACCACCCAAAATAAGCCCATTCTAGAGAAAGAAGTAAAATCCCATGAAAAGTAGAATTGAGAATTGTGTGACTTACCTGTCAGTTCTGTGAAATCATTCTCTGATCTTTTGGCTCAGGTTCCTGGTCCATAACATTTCAGGACAGCACTAGGTATAAACATACTCTTCCAATAGCTTTCAAATACATGATGTGAAATGGAAAGGAAGGGTTGTTGAATCACCAGGCCAGATATACAAACAGAGTTTTGGAGTCAGAGTTGAGTGTGGAGGAAGGAACCCCACAGTTTTCTAACAGTGTGAACTGAAAGACACACCCATACAGGGACTACACATGCTTAGTCGGATGACTTCCTCCCATAATGTCCTGGGATCCAGGCTTCTGGTCAAATATACTAAGTGACCTTTTATTCTCACTTCAGCTGGTGTCCTTCAAATGTTTGAACCAGGACAATTCTTATACCTCTATCCACAGACAGACAAGTGAACTCCTATTTATGCCTTATTTATTGTATTAATGGTTGAAATTCCCAGCACTAGGCTGACACAATAGTTGAGATTTTGTACAGCAGTGTGACTCAAACTTCATCACAGCTGAAAAAACTGCATGGAGTCACACAAGTAGGATGGTATTCTTTTTTTTCCATGAGACAGAGTTGCACTTTTTCACATTTGGTGGAATGTTGTGGCATCACAGATCATAGCAACCTCCAGTTCCTGGGCTTAGGTGATTCTTTTGCCTCAACCTCCTGAGAAGCTTGAATTACAGGCACCCACCAGAACACCCACCTATTTTTTGTTGCAATTTAGCCGAGGCGAGGTTTGAACTCATCACCCTTGTTATATGGGGCCAGCGCCCTACCCACATATCTACAGGCATGTCCTGTAGGATGCTATTTCAAGTAACTCTTTGACACCTACCCAAAACACTCATTTGAGAGAAGCTTACATATTTCCTGAGCCTCGCTATAGCCTCAATTTGGTCATAGCTTCACAGTTCTTAAGGTTGTCTACTTTGCTTGAACCATTAAGGTAATTCTGGTCTTTTTAGATGATGAAAATGTTTCTTGGTTGGTTTGTCGGCTTGTCGGTGCATGTGTGTGTGTGTGTATGGGTATTTTTGAGATATGGTTTCTGTATGTGGCCCAAGCTAGTCTTTCATGGCCTCAGACTAGATCATAGCAAATTCAAACTTCAGGATTCAGGCAATCCTCCTGTCTAAGACTTTCATGTGGCTAGGACTACAGGTGCCTGTTGCAATACCTAGATAATTTTTCACTTTTTAATAGAGACAAGGTATGACACTTGCTCTGTTCATTCTCAGCACCCCCTCATTCAAAAACTCCACACATCTCAGCCTGTCAGAGGACTAGGATTATAGATGTGAGCCACCAAGTTTTGTCATTCTCTCTTTATTTGTTTTTCTACCTCCCTCCTATCTTTTACCTCCCTCCATTTATCCTTCTTTCCTCCAAGTCTGACTCTCTCATTAGCTTGTTATCTCCATTCTTTTATTTCCTCCATGCATCTCCTCTACAAAGTAAGAGAAACTTCTCTAGTAACAAACTATAAAAGTGATCCCTAAATGTGTAGTATTGAATTCTATGCTTGAAATCGGTGAAGTGTGGAGTGTGTGAATTATATCTGAATAGAGTTGTTATTTTACAATCTATGGGCTGTGATCTATGAGGAAAAATAGAGAAAAACCTCCACCAAAACATAAGCATGAATAAGTACCATAGTTCACATCTGTAGTCCCAGCAATTTTAGAGGCTGAGTCAGAAAGATCACTAGAAGTTAAGGGGTTTCCGAGAAGACATAGCTACTTAGTAAAACCCTTACACATCTTAAAAATAAGTGCAAACTTCCTCTGCGGTGGTGGTATGGGCCTGTATACTCAGATGCTGAGGAGGATCACTTGAGTTTAACAACTTGCATTTTATTTATCTATGATGGTATCAATGTATTTTTCTGGGGTAAAGGGCGAAACGCAGTATCCAATCTATATGAGATATACTGTATAGGTTCAGGACAAGTCCGGCAGCATAGAAAACATTTTATACATGTATCCCAAAAGGGATTTATTACCAGGATTGCCAGTCTAGCTCAACACGGGAAGATTAAATGTTAGAACACAGTACATAAATATAATCAATTAGAGGAAAAAAAAGGTCTCCTTGAGAGACACAGAAAAGGATTTTGACAGAGGCAACGTATTTTGTTGATAAAATCTTTTAAAAATCTTCTATGAGAATCAAACGTCTTCAGGACTACTAATGGCATTTACAATGATTGGATACATATGTCATGCTATATTCACATGATGGATTATTTTTGGATAATAGAAAGGAATGAATTGCCCATTTATTTTGTGATAGGAATGATCTGTAAAATCATTATGATAAGGGAACAAGGTCAGTCACATTGAGTGTGACTGAACTTAGAAGAAAATTTCAAGACAAGACCAGTTTTCTGCTAGGAGTAGTGAGCAAGTGGAGGAGGGTTGAGGGGAAGATGAAAGTTACTGCTAGTAGTTATTGACGCTCTTTGTGTGAAGGGAGAAGACAAAGTTCTATAATTAGATTGTGATGATAGTTGTACAAATCTGTAACTATACTAAGAAACACAGAATTCTACACTTTCAAACAGTGAACTACTTATTTAAATAAAGCTACTTGAAAATATTTTCCAAAACTTGAGGTGCTCAAATGTCTCACAGCACAGGAAGTACCCAGGTAGTGAAAGTATTTGAGAGACAGTCAACCCTATCTCCCTGCTCACACACAGGCTACCATAAATTGACATGTAATGCACATTGTTCCATCCTACCGAAATCATCATTTTTTTTTTCCTTGAGACAGAGTCTGACTCCTTGCCCCTGGGAAGAGTGCCCTGATGTCATCATAGCCAGCTGCAGTATCAAACTCCTGGGCTCAACAGATCCTATTCCCTCAGCATCCTGAGTATCTGGGAGTCAAGGTGCCCCACTATGAGGCCCAGTTACTTTGCACCACCAGCTTCTGCCTCCCAGATTGTTAAGATTACAGGTGTGAGCCACCACCCCAGATCTTAAAGTTGGGATATTTTTCAAACTATGGTTTGTGTGCAGTGAGGTTGCATCATGCCTATCACCTTGGCACTTTGGGAGGCTAAATCAGTTGGATTGTCCAAGCTTCTGAATTGGAGACCAGTGTGAGCACTAGTGAGATCCCCATCTCTGAAGAATAATAAATGGTCATAATTTATGCTGGCACCTGTAAACCCAGCTGAGAGAATAGGTTCACTTGACAATATGTTAATATTGCTGCGAGTTTTGATAGCAGGGCACTCTACTGAGGGTATGAAAATGATACTCTGTCTCAGTACATAAATAGAGAAAATCATTGGTAGGGACTTACTACTCATTTTTACTTTTTGCCACTTTTGTAGTTTTGAAATTTTACCCCTAGAAAAGATGTCAACTAGAGAATGTATTCTCTCATAGGGAAATTGTATTCCTAAAACCTATATTAGGCAAGCCTTTGGATTTTATGTAACTCTGACCCTTTGATATTCTACATTCTTGTCATCACTGGAAGCTGTACTTACATTGCATTCTTGCCTTAAATCAGGGTTTTCATATGCAGACTAAAAATTCCAGTGTATACCATCCATCTTTTCTATTGAGGTCCTTGAATCTGCAGCCAGGGCCTGTAAAAGAATTACAACTACAAAATAGTCAGGCATTTTGGTGGGCACCTGTAGTCACAGCTACTTGGCAGGCTGAGGCAAGAGAATCACTTAATCCCAGGAGTTGGAGGTTGCTGTGAGCTGTGATGCCATGGCATTCTACCCAGGGTGATAGCTTGAGGCTCTGTCTCTCAGAAAAAAAAAAAAAGTTAAATATTTTACAAATGTTATCTCATTTAAACCATTATCCTACTTGTAGTAAAGAGAAAATTTAAGAGAAGTATACATCACAAGCCATTATGAATAAAAGCTCAAAATTTAAGTTAAAAGAAATTTTGAAAGCCAGTATGCCCACACAGAAATTTGTCTCAGGAGAAGATCCCCCATGGAAGCTGTGCCAAGTGGAAGTATGCACTTGGAAGTGCCACAGAGAGTCCCTATCAGAGTGATGAGGTCTTCTGCTGCTCAGGGCAGGACAGGGACCCCTATTTTCTCAGTCTCGGTGAACACAGAATGCAGTATCATTACTGACCCTTGTCAAAAAACACAAACAGGATCATAAGCAAATGGTACGTTTCAGTTCTCTATGGATTCTGGTTATTAAACCTTTGTCGATTTCTTAAAGTAAATAACCTCCTCTCGCTCCCTTCTCTCTCTCCCCTCTCTGTCTTTCTCCCACATATCTCTAATACACCCTAGTAATTCATTAGTTTTGTTTCCCTGGAGAATGCTGTGTGATATTACTGCTTTGAATCAAAAAATCCTACAATTAAGAAAAAAGTCAGTTAAGCAGTCAACAATGTGAGAAATTTCAGTAGACTTTAGCATTCCCATAAATTTGGCTAAAAAAAAGTCTAGAACAAGTCATTGTACTTCTATAATAACTGTGACTCTAATTAATTAGTACCACAGATTGTGGAGTTCTATTTTGGTGTTATTGAACACCAATCTCTATGGCTGACTGATTTTTTTTAAAAAATCCAGATGTCAGCTGATTCTTAGACTGTCATCCTGGAGCAAATTCTAAAATATACTCATAGCTGCCAGCAGGGCCACTGTGGCCCTCACAGCTCCCCCTCACCTTCTGCCCCCTACCCCCATCCCTCCTCACTCACTGCTCCCACCACATGTGCTATGCTTACACTTGGTGTCTGAGAAAGAAGACAATGCCGGTATGTGTCGTCTGTTACTGCACAGGCTGCTGCTTATACTGTGATTATTTTAGAAATAATAATTCCTTTTAACTGTATTACCATATACTTCTCATTCACTCAGATTAATCAAATAAAATATGAACAATATTAGCTGGTTTCATTATGGTGTCTCTTTATAGCACTTTAATGTTTCCTTTAATAAGTGTTCAAACATGTTTTTAATAAAAACAATTCATTTTCTCTGTTTTTTATGGTATATTGTGATTTCAAATAATAATCCATCCATAATCCATTAAATACTTATTTAGAATTCTATATGTTCTAAGTGCTGTTAGTAATTTGTTATGTTTCTTCATTTTTTAATTTTGTAATAACATTTATTATTTGCTGAGAACTTGACTATTGTCTTATGTAAATTTGTAAACATTCTAAAAATGTTATTTAGCTTTAGAGTAGTGTTATTAATCTCATTTTATATACAAGGGGGTCATCAAGGGGCTAGATATTCTGTCAAGCATACACGAGTTTTTCTGTTCACATTTTTCAAACCTTGAATTGGTATTAAATATATTCCATGTGCACAAATGAATTGCTTAATTCTTTTCTCTATTGACATATTCATGAAAGCAATAATAAGTGAAAATAATTTTTAAAGTTTTAAAAAATATTAGTGGTGTGTGGGATATGCAATAAATAAAACTATCTTGCTTTCTAAAATATTTAGAAACAGTACTTATTTACCTGTGTTGGCAGAATGCCATATACTTACACAGCAAACTACTGGTTTTAATATTCATCTTTATTGATTTTATCCTGAATGTGCACATGTGTAATTATGGATTAATTATGTGTATTTATTCTCTCTGTAGGTGAAGGGAGAGGGAAAACAGTTTTTCTCTTCTCATGAGGGTGACTGAGGCAGTCATAGTTATCCCTTCAAGAAAGGATATCTCATTAGCTTACATCGTATTATGTAGATAACATCACTTATGAAGCTTCAGTTTTTACTAAGTAGGAATGTCACCAAATTCTGAGACAAATCCTTTTTGAAATGTATTTACCTAGGAAATTAACACTTTAGTTTAATACAGACTGATATACATTTTAAAGAGAATATTAGTGAAAGAATGAATGGTGTACAATAACGTGCTTCATTTTCTTATTCTTAATTGGCATGACAGATAACTGTTCAAAATAATAATAGTAAAAATTTTGAGGTTAATATAGCATTCAGACAAAGAAATGAGAAAATATCAAGAAACGAAAGAGGGAATTGGGAATTCTCTGTTATACCTGTGAAGCAGTAAAATGTTTGCTGAAAGCAAAACTAGATCAGTTGTAAGTGCATACTGCAAACTAAAGAAGAGAATGTTTTTAATAAAAAGATTATGAGTATGTGAAAAGAAGAGGGAAATGGAATCACATAAAACCAGAGAGAAAAGAAAAGACAGCAACATTTTAAGAGCTACAAAGAGTAACTACTCAAATAGAAGGAAAAACAAAAAATAAAAATAAAAATAAAAAAAACCCTTACAAACACAGTGGTGAAAGTGCCAGGTTCAGTAGGTTTCACTAGTGAATTCTACAAAACATTTTAGGGAGAATTAAACAAAATGTCTACAATATTTTTCATATAGTAGAAACGAAGAGGATATTTTCTAACTTATTCTACAGATTATCCTTACTCTGATATCAAGAACAGATAAGACATTGAAAGATGGAGTAGAACAAGATGGTTGAATAGAAGCCTCCAGTTGTCAAATTCAACAGCAGCTCACTACCACACACCCAGCTTCATTGCCCACTGCTCAAGTGGAAGCCAATGCCCCTACACCCAGAGACAGAGGTGTCACAGAAGAGAAAGGGCACCATTTGAAGGAACAAAGGAATTTCTCAACTCCATCTCCCTGAAAATTTGGGAGAAAAGGTTTTTAAAAATAGTTTGGTGATCTGAAGGCTAGAAAATTGGGTCTGTTAATTGGCTGGGTGTGGGACAGAAGCATAGGGGTGTAGATACTGTGTTCTCTGCAGAGTGGGTACCTGGATGGGCCTCTGACAGTTGAGTCAGTTCCTCAACTGACTAGTGGATTGGAATGCGGGGCCTGGGAGGTATTTCAGAAGCTACCATTAGGTTTTGGAAAGGTAATGTTCTTGATGGGAGAAACTTAAGAATCATTATGCGCACCAGCCATGTGACCCCAGAGTAACAAATATAACAAAGACAAAAGAAAGACAAAAGCTGATTATTGCCATTATTTTTAACTTAGCCTGTGCTTTCACAGAGTTTTAGGCCCTCCCCACCTGCTGACTAGAGAACCCTGGGCTTTGAGCAAACATCACAGGTAGCCAGGCAAGAGTCACAAAAGGCTTTGTTAAGACTGGGCTGGCTTCAGGTGTGACCTGGCACTGGGGGCCATGAGAGCGTGACCACATCACTTTTCTCCAACCTCCTGAAGCCCAGCACAGACAGAAGGAAGGGAAGTGAGAAACTTCCTGGTAATCCAGGGAATTCTTCCATTTTTACTCAAGTCCACAAGAGTGTTACTACCCGAAATCTGCAAGGGTCACAGCATTGAGACATTAGATCGCCATACTCAATTTCTTTTGATTACCTGGAAAATATTTTCAAAAAGGATGGATTAAAACAAATCCATCTGCAAAGATTAAAATAAATACATAACTCTTTGATGCCAAAACATCAAAAAACAGCCAGGACACCAAGAAAATATGACCTCACCAAATGAACTAAATAATGTAGCAGTGGCATATCCTGGAGCAATGGGGATAGGTGACCTTTCAGACAAAGAATTCAAAATAGCTTTCCTGAAGAAGCTCAGTGAACTTCAAGACAGCACAGACAAGGAATCTAGAAACTTATTAGAAAAAATTAGCAAAGAGATCAACATAATAAAAAAAAATTAAGCCCCCAAACACAGGCAATCAAAGCAAAATTGGACAAATGGAATCACATAAAACTAAAAAAGCCTCTACACTTAAAATGAAACAACTTAACAAAATAGAAAATATTTGGAAACTACTCATCTGGTAAGAGATTAATAACTAAAATATATGCAAAGCTCCAATGATTCCATATGAAAAAAATTAAATGATTCAATTTAAAAATGGATGAACTATCTGAAAAGAAGACATACAAATGGCCAAGGGTATGAAAAACTGCTCAGCATCATTGGTTATCAGAGAAATGCAAATAGAAACTATGATGATACATCATCTCAAACACTTAGTTGAAAGGGCTTTTATCAAAAAGAGGCAGTAATGTATGCTGGCAAGGATGTTGAGGAATCAAACCCTCATACTTTGTTGGTAGGAATCCAGATTAGTGCAACCACTATGGAGAACAGTATGGAGGTTCCTCAAAAAACTAAAAACAGCATTATCACATGATCCAGCAATCACACTGCTGGGTATACGTACAAAGATGAATAAATCAATATATTGAAAAGACATCTGCACTCCCATACCTATCACAGCATTAATTACAGTAGCCAAGATTCAGAATCAACCTAAGTATCCATTAACAGAAAAATGGATAAAGAAGTAAAAGCACATATACACAATGGAATATTACTCAGCCACAAAAAAGAATGAACCCTGCTATTTGCAACAACATGGATGGAAGTGGAGAACATTATGTTAAGTGAAATAAGCCAAGGACAGACAGACTAATGTCATATGTTCTCACTCATGTGTGAGAAGCAACTTTTAAAAACTACTAGTCACACAGAGGCAGAGAGTAGAATAATGGTTTCCAGAGGCTATAGAATGTAGCAGGAGTGGGGTATACAATGGGGATGGTTTATAAGGGAAAAAATATAGTTAGATAGAATGAAAAATATTTGGTAGCACAACAAAGTGACTATAGTCAACAGTAAGTTAATATGTACTTTAAAATAACTAAAAGAGTGGGACTGCAATGTTCCACAGAGAAATGACAAATGCCTGAGGTAAGGGGTATCCGGACTGATCTGATTTGATTAATTCACATTGCATGCCTATATCGAAGCATCACATATACTCTTAAAGATATGCAATTATATAACTATTATGTACTCATAATAATTAAAAATTTAAAAAGTAATTTATCCCCAAAAGTTCCATTACAATATCTCTCATAAACATAGATCCTCACTAAAATATTTTCAAATTGTGTTCAGCAGTGTATAACAAAAGTATGCACCACAACCCAAAGAGGTTTATTTATTTGAATGAATGATTCTATACTAAAAAATCAAGCAATGTAAACTACTCTGTGACGGGGACAAGGAAAGATATAGTGTGATTATAACAATAAATGCAGAAACAGCATTTGACCAATTCCAACACCATTCATGACAAATAAAAAAATTTTATAAAACTTTCTCAACTTGATACTGAGCATCTACAAAAAAGAAAATTATGCCTAATATTATAATTAATAATGAGAAACTAGATGTCTTTCACCTAAGATCAAAACCAAGAATGCCTCCTCATTGTACCTGTTTCACCTTACACCAAACCCCTAGGTAGTTCAATGAGACAAGAAAATAAAATACAACACATACAGATTGAGAAGGAAAATCAAAACGTGTCTTTTGTCACAGATGGCATGATCCTGAAGAATTGACAAGAAATCTCCTAGAACTAATATCAGTTGTAGCAAAAGATATAGTAAAATCAATATATATTAATAAAAATTAATTAATTTGCCATCAATGGACAACTGGAGGATGAAATTTTAAAATTCCATTCGTAATGCTACCAAAATAAATAAAATGCTTAATTATGTCTCACAAAATGTGCCTCGATCCATATGTGGAATCTACACATTTATAATGAAAAAAAATTAAATATAAACACATGGGGAAATATTCTGCATTTATAAATTGGAAGGCTCAATATTATTAAATTATCAATTTAATTGAACTTAATCTACAGATTCAAAGCAGTCCCAATCAAAAGCCCACACATACACCCTCAAAACAGATTTTTCAAATTTTGTTTTCCAAAACAAAAGTTTAAGTAAATCATAGGCCTAAATGTAAAATGCAAATCCTCCAAAATTCAAGAAGGAAATACAAGAAAAAAACTAAGTGAGTTTGGGTTTGGCAATTAAATTCTGGAAACAGCAACAATAGCATAATCCATTAAAAAATGATAAATAAAAACCAGTGTGATGTAAACTTCTAATTCTATATGAAATCAGCACATTGTACCCCATACATGCATTAATGTATACATGATCTATACATTTATGATTTAATAAAAAATGATAAATAAGATTTTATTGAAATAAAAAACTTCTGGAAATAGGCTTCTCAGCTAAGATGGCAACCAAGTAAAAGTTTCTGTGCAGCTGAGCACAGTGAGAGTGGGGAGAGAAGACTCCAGGCATCTCTGACCAGTGGGCTTTTCCCAGAAGCTCTCCTTTGGTGACACAGGAAGTGAGCAAGAGACTTCTGGACCCCACAAGGAAGACAGAAACAGTGGAAAACTGGCAAATGGTAGGTGCGTTTGTTTGGTTGGAGGTTGCCTGCAGCTGTAAACATAGCAATAGCGAGACTGCAAGCAGGAAAAGCCTTACCTGTGGGCAGTTTGTGGTTTTTTGGACTTGGGCACTCAATTGAACTGCCTTAGGGGATCTTGGGCTGGTGTGTGGATGACTTTGGTCATTGTCTGGGGCCCCTGGACTGAGCTGCTGAGCCAGAAAGGAGCTAATATCATTCAGCTGTGGGCTGCCTGTACAGCTCCTGTAGGGGAGCTACCCCTGAGTGTTGCAGCTCGGAGATTCACAGCGAGACCGTGGGTGAGTAATCTAGTGACTGAGCTTCTCAAAGGTTGGCTGAGACAAAGGTGGGGACTGAGACACTGCGGAAATTCGGAGATCCAAGCGTTTGGCAGATTAACAGCCTTGGCCTTCAGGGTCATAGAGGGAGACTGGATTTGGTGCACTGGATAAGTGGGTAGCCACACCAGGAAAGATCCCAGGGATAAGTGCTTTTCTTAGAAAGCTTCTGCTCGGCCAAGGTTAATAGTTTAGAGTATCTTTTAAGTGGGATAAGGAGACATTTGGGATCCCAGGCCTGAGGGGTCTAAGAGATCAGCAGAGGTCTCCAGTCTCCATCTCATACACCTGTATCAACATTTCAACAAACATCTCATACCTCAGAAGATCACCTGTTGCCCAGACAATATTCAGCAAGATATATATACAGTTTAGTATTTTGGGTTTTTTTTTTCCCCTTAATTTCAACATTTTTCCTTGGCATTTTTCTTTCTATTCTATTCTATTTTTTTCTTTTCTCTTTTTTTCACTATTCTAGTTTAAATAAGATCTTTCATTTTTGCCTTCTTTAACAATCATAATTTCATTTTTTCCAGTGTTTCTGCCCCTATTATATGTTTTTTCCCCACCAATTTTTTCCCATGAGGGTTTTTGCTTGTTTGTTTCGGTTTGATTTATAGTATTTTTGTCTTTATAGAAAAATCCTAGCAACATGAAATATCAGGCTAGAGTAACCCCTTCTAGGGATCATGAAGTAGCTACAGCTAGGATTCCTCCTATAATGAAATGTTAGAAATGACAGAAGGGGAATTTAAAATACAGATGATGAAAACAATGAAGGAAATTACTGAGAAAGTGGAAAATAACGAAAAGGAAATCCAAAAACAGAATCAAATAAGAGATGTACGATACAAAGAATATAGAAAGAATATAGCAGAGCTGAAGGAACTGAAGCAGTCAATTAGGGAACTTACGGATGCAATAGAAAGTATCAACAACAGATTAGATCATGAAGAAGAAAGAATCTCAGAGGTAGAGGATAATGCTCTTGAGATGAATCAGGTAGTTAATGAGGCAGAAGAGAGAGAAAGTAGAACCCTCACTGACAGAATTATGGGACTCTATGAAGCTTTCAAACATATGAATTATAGGTATCACAGAAGGGGAAGAAGAGTGCCCCAGAAGAATGGAAGCCATTCTAGAGAATATTATAAATAAAAATTTCCCAAATATCACCAAAGATTCTGACAAACTCCTTTCAGAGGGTATCAGTCCCCTGGTCAACTCAACTTAAATAGAGCTTCTCTAAGGCACATTGTGATGAATCTATCTAAAGTCAAGACACAAGAAAAGATTTTGAAAGCTGCCAGGAATAAGCACCAGCTGACCTACAGGGGCAAATCTATCAGGGTGACCACAGACTTCTCTAATGAAACTTTTCAAACCAGAAGAAAATGATCTTTAATCTACTTAAACAGAACAATTTCCAGCCCAGAATTCTATACCCTGCTAAGCTAAACTTTAAAATCAAAATCAATGGAGAAATCAAATCTTTTATTGATATGCAAACATTATGGAAATTTGCCACAACAAGACCAGCTTTACAGGAAATATTTCAACCTGTTCTACATACTGACCATCACAATGGACCTACAGCAAAGTAAACATCCAAAAATTAAATAACAGAATGTAGTTTTTACAATGATGCAAAAGACAAAACTAAGCAATGGATTTTCACAAAATAAGATGAATAGAACGCTACCACAGTTATCAATTATCTCAATAAATGTCAATGGCTTGAATTCCCCTCTAAAGAGGCATAGATCGGCTGATTAGATTAAAATATACAAGACATCTATTTGCTGTCTACAGGAAACATACCTCATGTCAAAAGACAAATTAAAACTCAGAGTTATGGGTTGGAAGTCAATTTTTTTGGCAAATGGAATTCAGAAGAAAAGACATGTTGCAATCTTATTTTCAGATACATGTGGATTTAAAGCAGCTAAAGTCAAAAAAGACAATGATGGTCACTTCATATTGGGCAAGGGAAAAATACAACAAGAAGACATTTCAATTCTAAGTATTTGTACACCCAATTTAAATGCTCCCAGATTCTTGAAACAGACCTTACTTAGTCTGAGCAATATGACATCCTATAACACCATTATAACAGGGGACTTCAACACCCTTCTCTCACAGCTGGACAGAATAGAAACAGAAATTAAACAAACATATTAGAGATTTAAATGAAACTGTAGAACAACTGTGCTTGATAGATGTATATAGATCACTCCATCCCAAAGGTAAAGAATATACATTTTTCTCATCATCCTATGGAACATTCTCTGAAATTGATCATATCCTAGGACACAAAACAAACCTCAACAGAATCAAGAGAATTAAAATTCTACCTTGCATCTTCTCAGACCACACGGCACTAAAATTAGAACTCAACTCCAAAAAAACCCAAAAACAAACAAAAATGCTCACCTCATACAAAGGCATGGAAATTAACCTTATGCTGAATGACAGTTGGGTGCAAGAAATAAAGCAAGAAATCATTAATTTCCTTGAGTATAACAACAATGAAGACACAAGCTACCAAAACATGTGGGATACAGCTAAAGCTGTTCTGAAAGGAAAATTTATCACTTTAGAGGCCTACATTAATAAAACAGAAAGAGAGCACATCAACAAATGCACAAGCCATCTGATGGAATTGGAAAAAGAACAAAAATGTAAGCCAAAACCCAGCAGAAGAAAAGTAATGTCCAAAATTAAATCAGAGAATAATGAAAGTGAAGACAAAAGAATCATTCAGAAAATTAATGAAACAAGGAGTTGGTTTTTGAAAAAACAAATATAATAGATAAAACTTTGGCAAGACTAACTAGAAAAAAAAGTAAAATCTCTAGTAACCTCAATCAGAAATGATAAAGGGGAAATAAAAACTGATGCCACAGAAATACAAGAGATTATCTCTGAATACTACCAGAAATTTATGCTCAGAAATTTGACAATATGAAGGAGGAAGGAATCATCCCCAACATGTTCTATGGAGCAAGCATCACCCTGATACCAAAACCAGGAAAAGACCCAACTAAAAAGGAGAATTTCAGACCAATTCCACTAATGAATATAGATACAAAAATTCTCAACAAAATCCTAGCCAATAGATTACAGGTTATCATCAAAAAAGGCATACATCATGATCAAGTGGGTTTCATCCCAGGGATGCAAGGCTGATTTAATATACACAAGTCCATAAACATTATTCACTGTATTAACAGAAGCAAAACCAAAGACTATGTGATCCTCTCAATAGATGCAGAAAAAGCGTTCAATAAAATCCAGCATCGTCCTCTAACTGTAACACTGAGGAGTATAGGCATAGGTGGCACATTTCTTAAATTGATTGAAGATATCTAGGACAAACCCATAGCTAATATTTTTCTGAATGGAGTAAAACTGAAAGCTTTTCCTCTTAGAACTGGAACCAGACAAGGTTGTCCTCTGTCACCATTACTATTCAACATAGTGCTGGAAGTTCTAGCCAATACAATTAGACAAGACAAGAAAATAAGGGGCATCGGAATGAGAGCAGAGGTCAAACACTCCCTCTTTACTGATGATATGATCTTATACTTAGAGAACCCTAAAGACTCAACCACAAGACTCTCAAGTCATCAAAAAATACTGTAATGCCTCAGAACATAAAACCAATGTCCACAAGTCAGTTGCCTTCATATACACCAACAACAGCCACAATGAGAGTTTAAGGACACAGCTCCCTTCACCATAGCTCCGAAGAAAATGAAATACTTAGGAATATATCTAACAAGAGGTAAATGAACTCTATAAAGAAAATTATGAAACCCTAAGAAAGGAAATAGCAGAGGATATTAACAAATGGAAGAACATACCAGACTCATGGCTGGGAAGAATCAATATTGTTAAAATGTCCATAATTCCCAGAGCAATTTACCTACTCAACACCATCCCTATTAAGATACCAACATCCTACTTTCAAGACTTAGAAAAAATGATTCCACGTTTTGTATGGATCCAGAAAAAAACCCACATAGTTAAGGCAGTTCTTAGTATTAAAAATAAAGCCAGGGGTATCACCATACCAGATTTTAGGCTATACTACAAGGCCATTTTGGTCAGAACATCATGGTACTGGCACAAAAATAGAGACATAGACATTTGGAATCTAATAGAAAACCAGGAAATGAAACCAACAATTTGCAGCCACCTAATCTTCAATAAACCAAACAGGAACATACACTGGAGAAAAGACTCCCTATTCAATAAATGGTGCTGGGAGAATTGGATGTCCACATGTAAAAGACTGAAACTGGACCCGCACCTTTCTCCACTCACAGAAATTGATTCAAGATGGATAAAGGACTTAAATTTAAGACATGAATGATAAAAATCCTCAAAGAAAGCATAGGAAAAACACTGGAAGATATTGGCCTGGGGAAAGACTTCATAAGGAAGACTACCATGGCAATAGCAACAATAGCAATAGTAAACAAATGGCACTTAATTAAACTGAAAAGCTTCTGTATAGCCAAGGAGACAACAATCAAAGCAAACAGACAACCTACCCAATGGGGAAGGATATTTGCATATTTTGAATCAGACAAAAGCTTAATAACCGGGATCTATACAGAACTTCAATTAATCCACATGAAAAAACCAACAATCTCATACATCAATGGGAAGAGAGATAATTAGAATCTTCTCTAAAGATGACAGATGAATGGCTAGCAAACACATGAAAAAATGCTCATCATCCCTAATTATTAGAGAAATGCAAATTAAAACGACCCAGAGATATCATCTAACCCCGGTGAGAATAGCCTACATCACAAAATCTCAAAACTGCAGATACTGGTGCAGATGTGGAGAGCAAGGAACACTTTTACACTCCTGGTGGGACTGCAAACTAATACAACCTTTTTGGAAGGAACTATGGAGAAACTTCAAAGAACTCAACTTAGATCTCCCATTTGATCCTTCAATCTCATTACTGGGCATTTATCCAGAAGGGAAAAAAAAAAAACTTTAATTATAAAGATACTTGTTAGGCTGTTGACTGCAGCCCAATTTACAATCATTAAAATGTGGAAATAGCCTAAATGTCCTTCAACCCAGGAATGGATTGGTATGCTGTGGTATATGTATGCCATGGAATGTTATTCAGCCACTAAAATAAATGGAAATTTTGCAGCATTTGTACTAACCTGGATGGAGGTGGAACACATTATTCTTAGTAAAGCATCACAGGAATGGAGAAGTATGAATCCTATGTATTCAACTTTGATATGAGGACAATTAATGACAATTAATGACATGGTGGGGCATGGGGGAAGGAGAGACCAGACAGAGAAGGAGGGAGGGGGTGAGGGAAAGGAAAAGAAAAGAAGAGAAAAAAACAGAAAATAAAATAAAATAGTGACTTAGTGACAAATTCTCACATAAATTGTATTTAATTTTGACCAAAGTACATTACGTAAACATTAATTTTTAATTCAGTTTATTAATATGTTGCTTAGGATATTGCATCCTCATTTATAAGTGAAATATGTTTGTAATTTCCCCTTTATAATAATATATTTTCTCCAATTTTAATATGAGGTATATCCAGATTAAGTAGAATGATTTTGAAGTATTTCTTCTTTTTCTATTGTTTATAAGATTTGGCATGATCTGTTTTTTGAAATTATCTTTTATTTTTATTTATAAATATTAGTTGTCTATTTTTTGAGAGTTTGGGGAAATAAAAAAGTTAACTGATGACTCCATACTGAACCTCAGTCAAAGCATTCTATAATAGAAATACTCTTGTTTGACAATGTGAATGTTACTTTCTTTGCATTATTATCATTATTATTGCTTAGTATTTTGATACAGTAATTGTCTGATTTCTTTTCTGAATGTATTTATCTTCGTTTGTTCTTTATGAGGTTTTTGTTTCTAGTCCTTATCTTAAACATTGTTACTATTAGTAAATTTTAAGCCTTTTTAATTTTGTGGAGGCAAAAAATAGAAACCTAATAAACACATGTATGTAAAAAATATATAAAAAATCTAAAAAAAAATCAAAAATTTCTCTTTGAAAAAGACCTTGTTAAGATGAAGAAAAAGCAAAACATCATTTGCAAGAAAATCTTTGCAAAACACATACGTGATAAATGATTATTAACCAAAAATATACAAAGAACTCTTAAATCTTATCAATAAGAGAAAATAAACAATCCAGTTAAAAATGGACAAAAGATCTGAAGAAAAATTCACCCAAAAAGATGTACAGATGGCAAAAAAGCATCTGAAAAGATTGTCAATACATGTTGGTAGGGGACTGAGAATTGAAACAATAATGAGATACTATTCTAACCTTAGAGACTTCTAATCTTTCAGAATGGCTTAAATTCTAAACATTACCAATGCAAAACACTGGTGAAGATATGGAGCAAAATAATCTCATAAGGAAAATATGGTCATTGTCATTTTCTGACAAGTCTAAAGATAGGTTTACAATGAAATTTAGCAGTCATGCTCTTAGGCATTTACCCAGTCGATCTGAAAACTTACATCACGTGAAAACCTTCATGAGAATGTTTATTCCCATTTTACTTATGATTGCCCCAAATTAGCAGCAGCTATGATGTCATTCAGTAAGTGAATGTGTTAAGAAAATGCATGGTATGTCCATACACTGATAAACGATGCATTATTCTTTAATTTAGAAAATAAGCCATCAAGCCACACAATGACGTGAGGGAAACTTGAATGTAAAGTGGTAAATGAAGGATGCCATTGTGAAAAGATCACATACGTATGATTACAACCACATGACACTCCAGAAAAGACAAACTCTAGACACAGTAACCATCAGTGGTTGCCTAGGGTTCAAAGAAGGAAAATAGAACTAACGGCTAAGTATAGGGGAACTGTAGGAGACTGCCTGTATTTTCATGATCTTGTAATGGTGACAGACTGACATTGCACATATGTCAAATCCCGTTGAACTTCATAGCACAAACGGTGAACCTTCCTAAGTACAATTTAAAAAGATAATTTGGGAGGCACAGAAACCCACGAAGGAATGCAATTTATGACAAGGTAATCTAAATGTGTTTTAAAATGATGTATAAAACAACCTCATTTAAGGAGGCGAGTACTGTAGGGAAAGGAGGGGTGCTAACCTAAGTAACCATGGAAATGAGGAAATCCTTTAACATTAAAGAAAAAGGGACTGCGTGTAAGCTCTGTCCTGTAGCTGATAAAGTTGTTCCCGTGTGAGCAAAGGCTCACAATTCTGATGCTGCTGTATATATAAATTGGAATGAACAGCAAAGGGATGGCACAGGAAGGGGCAGGTTCTCACTGGGAGGATGGGAGATTGCCGGTAAGCAAGGGAAGGAGAATAGAATGGTTCCTGCAGTGAAAGACTAGAGCTGGAAACATCAGTATAAACTCATGTTTAGCTAGTAAGGAAGTCAAGAGCTACATATGCAGTGGACAGGTGTATGGCATGTATTTATAATGCCATCTGAGAGGGCCTGTGGAAGCAATACCCCAGGAATAGTAATGACTGCCAGTGCTTAATTTCTAGACTATCCTCAGTGGAAGGAAGCCGTATCCTTGGAGAAAGAGCTAATCCTACCACAGGCACAGGAAATAGACAAGAAGAGATTGGAGCATCTTGCAGTGCCAGAATGCAAGGAAGTGCTCAAAAATGAGTAAGCAAATAGATAAGTAACACCCACACTGATGAAGGTTTTTCAAAAGAGAGAGGGGAGCCACCTGAATGATCTCTCAGTGGCCAGACCTGGACCCATTTGACAAAATAAATACTGTTGAATTATAACCTACTTATAAGATAAATATCCATAATTCTGTACCGATACAAAAAAATATTGAATAAGTTACTAAAGAAGGTGATTGCAAGGGTTTGGTTATGGTTGAGTTGGCACTGCCATGTCTCATGTTGAAATTTGATCTGCAGTGTTGGAGGCAGGGCCTGCTGGGAGGTGTTTGGGTGTTGGGGCCATCTGGATTCTGGTGAATAGCTTGGTATGATTCTCACTGGAGTGTGTTCTCACTCAGCTCCTACAAGAACAGATTGTTGGAAAGCACTTCCTCTGCTGTCATGCTTGCTTGATCTATTCACACTGGCCTCCCTGAACTTTCCCCCATGAGTGCAAGCAGCCTGAGCCCTTCACCAGAAGCAGATGTTGGAGACAAGCTTCTTGTTCAGCCTGAAGAACCATAAGCCAAATATAGTTGTATTCTTTGTAAATTATACAGCCTCAGGTATTCTTTTATAACAAAACAAATGGACTAAGACAGGAAATAATTTCTTAGGCAAAAGAATTCCAAATATTTTTGCAGCTACTATGCCTCCAAGGAAAGAGAGCATGATTCTGCACTTTGTAAGGGTAGGCTGTGCACAGTGACGTCCTTCCAAACAGCATAGTGTGAGCATCATGGGAAAAGAGCAATTATAATGGAGGGATCTCAGTGAGGAGTTCAAGATCTTGAGTGCACATCCAGAAGCACATCTTGAGTGCTTGGTATAACTTGATGAAAGAGTATTTTATGCCTATGTTCTTCCTTCCTAAAACCAATAATCCCAGTGTCATCATAAGAAAAACATTGTAGAAACCCAACCATGTGGCTTCCTGTGAACACCCAAACCGTATTCTTCCAAACTGTCGTGGCTATCAAAACTAGAAGATCTGAGGAACTGTGATATTCAGTAGGAGTCTAAGGAAGCACAACAAATACCTTTAATTTGGTAAATGTTGAACACAGATTGTGAAGGGAAAAAATAGTCAAAGTTTGTGTCTATAGCCCTCAAATATTCTTCATAAAGCTATTTTGGCTTTTTTCTGCCTAGTTTTTTGAGCATGTGTTTTATTTAATAATTACCCAAAAGCATTTCTAACAGGCAAACCATGCTCCCTAGAGGACAGAGAGGGGTTGTCATGAAGTTTGCAATGTATATGCAATGCATCTTCAAACAGCAGCTATGGGCTCTGAAAACGTCAGTGATGCTGTGGATGGTTGCTCAAGAGTTTCTGGCAAAATCTAGCCATACTTAACTTCTTAAGATATATACTCAGGTGTGGATGGAAGTGCCAAGAAAAAGGAGGAATAATTTTTCTTTTCACATGGGCAGCAACACCAAGATTACATTTCTTTTACAGTTTCTTATCAGCAAAAGATATCACCAGTTCAGCTGATCCAGAAATCTGTGTATTGTTTGATGTCTGTCACTACTCCACTACACAAATTCCAAAAACCACCAATCCTTTTATTCTGCCCAATTTGTATATGTGAACTTTTTACATCTTTTGTAGGTCAAGTTTCCGTTAAGTAGCCTTACAGGCCAGGACAAATTAATAATAAGCTCTTTGGTAAATGGAGGTAGGGAAATAGGACAAGATCAAAAAAGAAGACTAACAAGGGTGTGATTAAGCTAAAATGCCAGCTTTAGCCTGAATCCACAGGGGACTCTGATCTTCTCCTGAAAGCAAGGGAGGTGAACGCTCATACCTCCAAACTCTGAGCTATTGCCAAAAGGCTGCCCTAGCAGGAATGTGAACTTCTAGGCAACCCTGTATCTCTCTGCATGCTGGTAAAGTAGCTCTGTTAGCACAAAAATAGTATTTTATGTGTGAGCCTTAGGAGCATAAGCATGCGTAAACTAGGAGGTGGGCTCATAGTAATGGCCACAGGGACAGGAAAGGATCAGAGCTGCACAACTGTCACATTGCCTGCCTCCATTTCCCACACTACTAACTCTGCTTAGAATACTTAATTTCTTCCTATTCAGTCTCACTGCTATTAGCTTCATCTGTTCCAAAATTCTACTGTGCTGTAGCTGTAGAAATCTTTCAGAAACAAAGACTTGACTTTGTCACCTCTTATTTGATACCTTCCAGAAATTGCTCATTTCATTCATTGTAAATTTCAACCACTTACCATCACAGAGAGAGTATTATGTGACCTTACTCCCAATTGCACCCTCTCACCACTTTCCCTTTACAGGGTATATTTTAATCATATTCAACTACTGATGAATGACTTAGACACGTCACATCCAGATTCAGTTTCACACGGAGATTTTACCTGGAATGCTGTCTGGCACCTGGATTGCTCCTCCTTATCATCCAGAACTGAGCTGTGTTACTGAAGCTATCGGGGAGGTTCTCCCCACCTTACAATGCTCGCCCAAACTCCTATGATCTGCTTTTGTATTTCCATAACAAATTCTGTGGCACAGGAAATCATAGAATTTACAATTAATTGTTCCTCAATATGCACATACAAGATGGTCGGATGAAATATAGTAATGTAATGAAAATTGTATGATATTTTATTTTGAGAATGAAATGTTGGGATGATATAAATGTGGAAGTATTTATATCATTTTAACCAATATAACTCTTCAAATGATCATTTTTCTCCTCTTTGCATAGACATTATAAAATTTATTTTATGGCAAGATCTTTATTTGCAACTCCTTTGCACTATAAAATTTGCATATAAGAAATAATTGCTAGATTATATTAAAAATAGATGTGCTATCAAAATATTACCCAAGTACAATTCAATTCTAAATATAGTAACTGTAAAAAGGAATTGTCAGCAACACTGCTTTTAAATATGCCAAGCTTGATAAATGCCTCCTACAGGCAATTCATCAACTCTTATCAAGGAAAACAAATATTTAATGAGAGAGTGGCACCTCAAGCAGGTGTGAACATTCTTCCAGATTGCTTTGGTTGAACGAATCATTCAAATCATATTTCACACTCATTTGCTCAAACTCATCAACTCTATCTCTTAGAAGCAGAGCTAAAAGTAACTGACATTAGCAATCTATGCTAAATGTATCATATTTACAAAAGCTGTTACAAGATCTAAAATGTTTATATGGAGATAGAAGATTTCGAAAGTCTACTTACACAACAAGTTTGCTCCAGCCTATTAATTTTACAGATGTTCACTTGTTTCCATGGAGAACAATATTCTGATGTGGTTTATTTTGATGCAGCTTCCAAACAGAGTGCTGTAGATTTGTAGATTCTTGGAAAAATTGGCAGAAAACAAAATTTTGGGGTGATATCTGTGATCTGCACATGTGAATGCAAGCAATTTTCCAGCCACCTCTTTCTATAAGGAAAAGGCCATCCTTTGTAGAGAATATTTATATGAATTGAGCACTCCAGCTTCTGTAATTAAAAGGTTACATTTTTATGCATGTTTTATTTTAATGACTGTTTAGCTAATTGAGCACACAGATGCACTTGTTCAGACATTAATATTTTAAGCAGGTGATATATTAAAATCTAAATTTTTAGAATTCCTAAAATTATTATGGAAACCATCAAGTGAAAGGTTTTGAGAATGACTGTTTAATTTTGTGGGTGTGAATTTTTGTGTGTGTGAGTTTGTATGCTTTTGGCTTAATTTTCATAATTTAGATATAGCTTATGTCTTTTCTGAAGAAGATAGGTTAATAATTAAGTTCTTCTAATGTTCTACAACCTAAAATATTAATATTCATGATCTCCAAATTTTAGAATTCTTTTTTTATGCTCTACTTAGTCAAACATATTTTGATTTCTAAATTGATTACCAATGAAAAATAGAAAAATCATTAATAAAATATTGATGACACGAAGTGTTCTTTTTGGTACTCAGTATGATAACTCATCTTGCCATGGTCTTTTCAGTATTATTACAGAAATACATGTATTAATAATATGTAAATTAAATTCTGAATTCTGTATGTTTTCTCTCTCTGACAGTAATTTAAAAAAAATTTTTTTTCTAGAAATGGTATCTTTTTGTTTTATTCATTTTCTCACTTATATTAAATATTTGGAGTCATACACATAATCAGTTGCTACTTTTTGATCTTACTGACACCCAACGTTATTTTATGTTGGTTTTTCTAAGAGAATGTTTTCACATTCTCACTGTAGCAACTTGGGTATGACCTTTGCAGTTATTAATGAGAGAGCTTTTATTGACTGATGTAGTTAAAAAATTATTTTTAAATTACACTGTACATTCTTTACTATTTCAGTAATTAAGTTGGAAAAAAATATCTTCTTATATATCCTTCCTAGAAAAGACACTGATAAATAATTCCAAAAAACTACTTGAAACAACTTTTTTCATTAAACACAGGGACCCATTCTTTCAGAGTAGATACCTCAGTGTAGAGGGGGGACAGGTGGGAAGAGGGAGTAATGTACTACTTTGTATCTGCAGATCTTTGGAAAGGTCTGGCTGATTGTTGTAGTATATTGCAGAGTATGATTAGTTTGTGTCATTTAGGAGTACAAAACTTTCCCCTAAGTCGGAAGTGGAAGGACCTGTTCGATTTTGTTCTTCTGTCAAGTAACTGGGTCACAGATATGGCCTGTTTGCTCAGTGAGTGCACAGCACAAGAGTATGCATCCTAAGCCCATGGCTGACTGCTTCTGGCACAAAATTGCTTAAAAATGTATCGCCTACAAAGTCTTCATTTTAAACACAAGTTGCTACCTCTGTACTGTAGCAGATAAGGAAAAGCAATGGATAAAACAACATTTTCTTCAAGGAATAATTTTGAGTAATTTTTAATATTCAGAAAGTTGGGTAATACAAAATACCTATGAATCTAAAACTTAATTAGTAATCTGTAACTGTTATACATTATTTCAGAGAAAAAGTATAGTACTAAAAAGTTAACAGCAAATACTCCCTCTAATTTTGCTGTAACATAAATATTACTCAAACAGTTCAAGCTCCTGTACCCCGTCCAATAGCATTTATGTCCCCTTCTCCAACACAACTACTAACCTGCACTGGTGCTTAGTATTATAATTCCTTGCTTATCATTTTTTTTTACATATAGTGCAGCCTTACTCAAGATATTTTGTAGGTTTACATGCTTTAAATCCTTGCAGAACTAGTGTCATACTATATATATAATAATATTTTTCAACTTAAATTTATGTTTAAAGTGAGATATTTGAGGTTTACGCATACAGAGTCTTGCAGCTTTAGTTTCCTTATGATTATATTTGTCTACCAATTGTTTTTATCTTCATGTAGTAATACTAATATTTATCAATAACTACTTTGGTGATTGATAGTTTTTAGTTTTAAGCAATTCTATTTTATACCAGTATTATAAAGATACAGATCTTCGAATACTTTTTTCTAAAATTTCATATGTTTTTTGTTTTCCACTTGCTAATTTTTAATGTAAGACATGGCATTGATATGACTTGTTTTCATAAGGAAACACAGCCAGTTGCCTTCCCTTCATTTTGGAGGAGGCTGTTCTTTCACTCAGGCTCATTTTTGTCACCTCTATTATTTATCCACTTCCATATTTGTGTGGCTTTCCGTGTACCTCTGTTTTTTGATTAGTCCATCACACTACCAATTTGAGGGAACTAATAAATATGGCTTTAAAACAAATCTTGTTACCTGATAGGTTCAGTTGTCCCCTTTGATTGCATTATTTAAGACTGTCTGTACATCCTTTTTCTCTTTTACATACACATACTTGTATTTTAGGATTTCTTTATTACTCAGTGACAGCAATAGTTGTAATGATATCTTGTATTGGTTCCCTGAGACCCACTTTCCACAGAGCTGCCATGGAATGGAAGTGGATGTTACCTGCACATGCAGTGTGTATGGGTGATGGGGCAGAGGAACGTTTTACAAGAGGGAAATCTCCAAACCAGGGGACTGATCTGACGCAATGGAGACTGGCAAGCCTGCCCATGCTTTGCTCCCGAGAAAAAGACATGATTGTACTTATCCTAGAATGTAGGAAAATCTTCTCTAGGGAAAAGAGGAGAGTACCATTTTGTTTATGATCCTTGAAGTTTTCTATGGCAGAAATTTGAATATAAGGTTTGAAATAAAGCAAAACTAGACTATAATTTCTACTACTTTGGCTGTTTTACAGTAAGGCAACTAATATTGTAAATATTAGGAGCAGGATGACTGAGCAATGCAACTGTGTTCAAAACATGGTTCTGTTGCACACTGGACACAGGTCAAGGTCATGTCCTTTGATTTTAGCTTCTTTACCTTTAAAATTAATTGTGCCAGCTCGGTGCCTGTGGCTCAAGTGGCTAAGGTGCCAGCCACGTACACTCAAGGTGGCGGGTTGGAATCCAGCCCGGGCACCAAACAACAATGATGGCTGCAACCAAAAAATTGCCAGGCATTGTGGCAGGCGCCTGTGGTCCCAGCTACTTGGGAGGCTGAGGCAGGAGACTTACTTGAGCCCAGGAGTTGGAGGTTGCTGTGGGCTGTGATGCCATGGCATTCTACCCAGGGGGACAGCTGGAGGCTCCTGTCTCAAAAAAATAAAATAAAATAAAAATAAAATTAGTTGTGCCTAAAATACCATTGTTTTTGTAGCCATTTTAAAAGAAATGCATTATAAAATAAAATACATTTCCTGTATACCTTTGCAATGCAAATAAAATACACTCTTTAAATGTCTTTAAAAGTAAAACACTAAGGAGGTGGAGAGGGAGGAGCAAGATGGGGGTTGAGTAACAGCTTTCTTGCAACGGGGCATGGTAAGACTGGGAAGAGAAGACTTCAAGCATCGCTGGCTGGTTGGATCTGCCCAGAAACACACCTTTGTGGACACAGGAAATCAGCAAGAAACTTCTTGACCCCATGAGGTGGACAAAAGCAGTGAAGAAATGGCAAGTGTTTGCTTGTGTTCATTCAGTCTAATCCCCCAGGCAGCTGTAAGTACAGCAGTAGTGAGATTACAAACTGTAAAGGCCTTATCTATGAGCTGTTTTGGGTTTTTGTTTTTTTTTTTTTTGACTTGGCACTCAGTTGAACTACCTTGCAAGAACTTGGGTGAGAGTGCAGAGGACTTTAGGCATTATCTAGGGTACCAGATTGCACCGCTGAGCTGGACAGAGCTAATAGGGTATGGCTGTGGGCTGTGCAGAGCCACTGTGGGAAAACTGTCCTAGCAAGCTCCGCCCTCAAGGTCACAGAGGGAGGATGGGGCTGGAGACCTTGGACGAATAATCTAGTGACTAAGCAGCCTAAAAGTGGGGACTGAAAAGCAATACAGCCTTGGCCCTCAGGGGCATAGAGTGAGACCAGTTTTGACACACTGGGTAAGTGGGCAGCCACTTAAAGAGTGATCCCAGCAACAAGTGCTTTCCTGGGAAAGTTTCTGCTTAGCCAAGCTTAACAGTTTAAAGTGCCTTTTAAGCGGGCTGAGGAGAGATTTAGGCTCTCCATCCTGTGGGGTTTGAGAAATCAGCAGAGGCCTCTAGTATCCATCTCATATAGCTGTATCAGCATTGTGATTAATATCTCATACCCCAGAAGATCACATGTTGCAACAGTGAAGACACAAGCTACCAAAATCTGTGGGATACTGCAAAGCAGTTCTGAGAGGAAAATTTATTGTTTTAGATGCCTACATTTGAAAACAGAAAGTGAGTGCATCAACAGACTCATGAGCCATCATGTGGAATTGGGAAAAAAAGAGCAATCTAAGCCTAAACTAGGCAGAAGAAAAGAAATATCCAAAATTAAATCAAAAATGAACGAAACTGAAAACAAAAGAATCATTCAGAAAATTAATAAAACAAGGAGTTGGTTTTTTGAAAAATAAATAAAATAGATAAACCTCTTGCCAGACTCACTAGAAACAGAAAAGTAAAATCTGTAGTAACCTCAATCAGAAATGATAAAGGGGAATAACAACTGATGCCACAGAGATACAGTAAACCATCTCTGAATACTAACAGAAACTCTATGCCCAGTAATTTGATAATGTGAAGGAAATGGATCAATATTTGGAACTACATCCTCTCCCTAGACTTAGTCAGGAAGAAATAGAGCTCCTGAACAGACCAGTTTCAATCACTGAGATCAAAGAAACAATACAAAAATCTTCCAACAAAAAAATGCTCTGGCCCAGATGGCTTCACACCAGAATTCTATCAAACCTTCAAAGAAGAGCTTATTCCTGTACTGCAGAAATTATTCGCAAAAATTGGGGAGGAGGAAGGAATCTGCCCCAACAACCTGCTCTACCAAGCAAACATCACCCTGATACCAAAACCAGGAAAAGATCCAACTAAAAAGGAGAATTTCAGACCAATTTTACTAATGAATATAGATGCAAAAATTCTCAACAAAACCCTAGCCTACAGATTACAGCTTATCATCAAAAAGGGCATACATCATGATCAAGTAGGTTTCGTCCCAGGGGTACAAGGCTGGTTTAACATACACAATTCCATAAACATTATTCACTGTATTAACAGAAACAAAAACAAAGACCATATGATCCTCTCAATAGATGCAATAAAAGCATTCAATAAAATCCAGCTTCCTTTTCTAATTAGCACACTGAAAGTATAAGCATAGGTGGCACATTTCTTAAACTGATTGAAGCTATCTAGGACAAATCTACAGTTAATATTTTACTGAATGGAGTAAAACTGAAAGCTTTTCATCTTAGAACTGGAATCAGACAAGGTTGTCCACTATCACCATTACTATTCAACATGGTGTTGGAAATTCTAGCCAATACAATTAGGCAAGGCAAGAAAATAAAGGGCATCCAAATGGGAGCAGAGGAGGTCAAACTTTCCTCTTTGCTGACAATATGACCTTATCCTTTGAGAACACCAGAGACTCAACCACAAGACTCCTGGAAGTCATCAGAAAATACAATAATGTCTCAGGACATAAAATCAATGTCCACAGGTCAGTAGCCTTTATATATGACAATAACAGTCAAGACGAGATGCAAAGGACACAACTCCCTTCACCATAGCTTCAAAGAAAATCAAATACCTAGGAATAAACCTAACAAAAGAGGTGAAATACCTCTATAAGGAAAATTATGAAACCCTAAGACAGGAAATAGCAGAGGATATTAACAAATGGAAGAATAAAAAAAATGGAAGAATAGGGTGGTGCCTGTGGCTCAGTGGATAGGGCACCGGCCCCATATACCAAAGGTGGCGGGTTCAAACCCGGACCCAGCCAAACTGCAACAAAAAAATAGCCAGGCATTGTGGTGGGCACCTGTAGTCCCAGCTACTTGGGAGGCTGAGGCAAGAGAATCACCTAAGCACAGGAGTTGGAGGTTGCTGCGAGCTGTGTGATGCCACAGCACTCTACTGAGGGTGATAAAGTGAGACTCTGTCTCCACAAAAAAAATAAATAAATAATAAATAAAATAAATAAATAAAAATATAAATGGAAGAACATGCCATGCTCATGGCTGGGAAGAATCAACATTGTTAAAATGTCTATACTTTGCAAAGCAATCTACTGATTCAATGCCATCCCTATTAAAATACTAACATGTACTTTCAAGACTTGGAAAAAATGATTCTACATTTTATATGGAACCAGAAAAAAAACTCATATAGCTAAGGCAGTTCTTAGTAATAAAAACAAGGCTGGGGATATCACCATACCAGATTTTAGACTATACTACAAAGCCATAGTGGTCAAGACAGCATGATACTGGCACAAAAGTAGAGACATAGACATTTGGAATTGAATAGAAAACCAGGAAATGAAACTAACATCTTACAACCACCTAATCTTCAATAAACCAAACAAGAATGTACAATGGGGGAAAGACTCTCTATTCAATAAATGGTGCTGGAAGAATTGGATATTCACATGTAAAAGACTGAAACTGGACCCGCACCTTTCTCCACTCACAGAGATTGATTCAAGATGGATAAAGGACTTAAATTTAAGACATGAAATGATAAAAATCCTCAAATAAAGCATAGGAGTTAAAACACTAGAAGATATTGACCTGGGGAAAGACTTCATGAACAAGACTGCTGTGACGATTGCAACAACAACATAAATAAACAAATGGGACTTAATTAAACTAAAAAGCTTCTGTACAGCTAAGGAGACAACAACCAAAGCAAATAGACAACCTACCCAATGGCAAAGGTTATTTGCATATTTTGAATCATGCAAAAGCTTGATAACTAGGATCTATAGAGAACTCAAAGTAATCCACATGGAAAAAGCCAACAATCCCATATGTCAATGGGCAAGAGACATGAATAGAACCTTCTCTAAAGAAGACAGACAAATGGCTAAGAAACATGAAGAAATGCTCATCATCCCTAATTATTAGAGAAATGCAAATCGAAACCACCCTGAGATAGCATCTAACCCCAGTGAGAATGGCCTACATCACAAAATCTCAAAACTACAGATGCTGGCATGGATGTGGAGAGAAGCAAACACTTCTACACTGCTTGTAGGACTGCAAACTAATACAATTTTTTGGAAGGAAGTATGGAGAAACCTCGAAGAACTCAAGCTAGACCTCCCATTTGATCCTTCAGTCCCATTACTGGGCATCTATCCAGAAGGAAAAAAAATCCTTTTATCATAAGGACACTTGCACTAGACTGTTTACCACAGCTCAATTTACAATCGCCAAAATGTGGAAACAGCCTAAGTGCCCACCAACCCAGCAATGGATTATTAAGCTGTGGTATATGTGCATCATGGAATACTATTCAGCCATTTAAAAAATGGAGACTTTCCATCCTTTATATTAACCTGTATGGAAGTGGAACACATTATTTTTAGTAAAGCATCACAAGAATGGAGACGCATGAATCCTATGGACTCAATTTTGATATGAGGACAATTAATGAGAATCAATCACATGGTGGGGGTAGAGGAAGGGGAGAGCAGAGAGGGAAAGAAGGAGTGAGGGGTGGGGGAAAGGAAGAGCAGACAGAGGGAAGAAGGGCGGTGGGTGGGATTTTGGTGTGTGCCACACCTTTTGGGGGTGAGACACAATTGTAAGAGGGACTTTACCTAATAAATGCAATCAGTATAACCTGGTTTCTTGTGCTTTCAATGAATCCCCAACAATAAAAATATAAATAAAGATAAAACACTAAGAAAATGTCTCCGTTAATTTTCTAAAATAAATATGAGGAACAAAAGGTGATAATTAATATTACTACTGACAATTCTAATATCAGATTGGCGAAAGGTTTTGCTACAAGTTCAAATTTAATCGAAACTTGGCACTGATTGCTTCTGTTGCCTGCAAACTTTAAGCTTAGGTGTGCATTTATTTCAAGTGCTAAGGTGAAATCCAGTATAACACATCAGCCAATGAGAGAAACACAATGTATTGAGCTAATTTTATGAGCTTTGCAATAAACTTGACAGCTATATTCAGTGGTATTACTTACTTTCATTTTGCTATAAACTGAACACACCATTTTCATAAATTTTTTATAATTTCTATTTATTATATACATGGCAGTTCTAACTCCTAACTTGCTAACATATATATGTTGGTGTGCAAACTTCCTAGTTGCAAGCAATGAACAATAGTTGCAGCACTTAACAATATACATGTGTAACATTTTGAGAATTATCCGTTTATATTAGTCAAGTGATTGTTAGCTTAATTTTGTACATATATGCTTTTAAATATCATTAACAGTTTTTCACAGGAAATTATTGAATTATAATTCAAATATTATAAATTTCTCCCCTTTTAAAATATATAATAAAAAGTGTTTTTTTAGTACAATGACAGAACTGTACAGACATCACCATCAAAAGACAGTATATTTTCTCTTTTTTATTTTATTTTTATTTTTATTTTTTTTAAGACAGAGCCTCAAGCTGTCACCCTGGGTAGAGTGCATCACAGCTCACAGCAACCTCTAACTCCTGGGTTCAAGTGAGTCTCCTGCCTCTGCCTCCCAGGTAGCTGGGACTGCAGACACCTGCCACAGTGCCCAGCTATTTTTTTTGGTTGCAGCCATAATTGTTGTTTGGCAGGCTGGGCTGAATTCAAACCCGCCAGCTCATGTGTATGTGGCAGGCGCCTCAGGTGCCGAGCCAAAAGACAGTATATTTTCATTATTACAGAAAGAAACCCTAGACCTATTGGCAGCCACACCTAATTTTCCTAATTTGCCTATTTCTTCAGTCCACAATAAACACTAATCTAATTTTTGTCTCTGTGTATTTGAATGTTCAGGGTATTTTATGTAAACGGAATCATACAAGATATGTTCTTTAGTGGCTCCTTTCTTTCCATTGTATAATATTTCTAGGGATCATCCATGTGCTGCAGGCCTCAGGACTTTATCCTTTTTTATTGTTAAATAATATTCTATCAAATGGATATGACATACTTGATGTATTTATCAATTGATAGACATTGATTTTCGATCCTTTGGCTATTGTGGATAATGCTACTATGAGCATTCATGTACAAATGTTTGTGTGGACTTGTGTTTCCAATTTCTTTGGGTAGATACCCAGGAGAGAAATTGCTGGAACTTTAGTGAAAGTGCTGGATTTCTGTGTTTAATTTTTTTGATAGTTTGTACATTCCTATAAATTTGTATGATTTTTCTAGGTTATCGAATTTGTTAGCATAGTATTATTCATAGTAGTCTCTTAAAATCCTCTTCATTTCACAAAAATCCATGAGATACTATCTCTTTTATTCCTGATTTTAGTAAATTGAGTCTGTTTTCTTATGTTTTGTCAGTCTAGCTAAAATGTTTTTAATATTGTTGGTCTAGTCCAATAACTAACATTTTGGTTTCATAGATTTTCCCTATTCTTTCCTTTGTCTATTTCATTCATTTCTGCCAAAATCTTTATTATTTCTTTCTTTCCTAGACTCATGATTTGAGATTACACTGGACTTCTTTTTCATTTCTTTCTATTTTTTTTTTTACTTTCTTAAATTTGAAAGCTTGGTTATCGATGTTGTATATTCTTTTTGAATATATAACATTTATATGTAGCATATGTATAATGCTAGCATAAGTAGCATTTATGGCTACTAATTTTCTTCTAAATTCTTTCTTATTAGCATCAACTTTGGTTATTGTGTTATATTTTTCATTCACATCACAGTTTCTCTTAATTTCTTTTGTGTTTCTTCTTTGGCTCATTTTTTTAATTTGAAAGTATACTGTTTAATTTCCAGATAATACAGTTATCAGATTTCCTTCCATTATTTCTCTTCAGTCTATTGGGTTCAAAAATCAGCTAACATTGTATTAATGCTGACTTGTTATTTCATTCTATTGGGTTCAAAACTCATATCTATATAATTTTTTTACTTTTATTTTAAAGTCCTTATTTTTTATCACATTTTGACAAGCTTTAATAGTTATCTGGGGATTTAATTGATATCTTAATTTTAAAAATGTGGTTTGTATTGATACAAAATTAATCCAGTATTGCCCCAAAACATTGCTCCACTTTTGTCCCATTTCCTTCTTCTCTTCTGTGCTGTTATTGGCATATTTATTACATCTTTATACATTAAACACCCAACAAAATTTTATCATGATTGTTTTATGAAGGTTTTTTGTTTGTTTGTTTTTGTTTTTTCTAGTTTTTGGCTGGGGCTGGGTTTGAACCCTCCACCTCTGGTATATGGGGCCAGGGTCCTTATTCCTTTGAGCCACGGACACTACCCAAAGGTTTTTTTTTTTTAAATTTGGAGAAATAAAGTGTTAAAAACAGTGCTCTCTGACAATACTAATAAAGGGAATCCTTGAGAATGAAGCCTATCCAGGAGCTTCTGGGCAAGTCAAATACTGGGGATGAGATTGCTCATTTGTAAAGCTTTAAGTTTGCATAGCAAGTCTGGAATCTCCTGTCTACTGTAGCACTGAGAATAGAGGAAATTCCACAGCCATAAATCTTACTGTCTTTATAACAAATCATCCATTTTTTTAGGTGAACATTTTTAAGTTTATAGCAAACTTTGGTTAATTTTCAGTTTTCTGACAAGTTTATTTTGACAATATTTACCAGTGTAAATATTGCTTTTATGGCAAACTCTGCTATAGTACAAGTCCTTTCTTCTATAATTAACTTCTGTATTTCTAGGGAAAGAAAAGAGAGGGAAAATGGTAGACACAGAGCTTTGTAAGAGAAAAGATCGCTGAAAGAGCAGGAAAAGAATGATCTGTTTATTTCACTTCAATTTCATTGTTGACATAATAAAACTGGTCCTTCACTATCCTTCAGGCTCTGAGAAGAGATTTAATCATACAAAGTTGGAAATAAAGGTGTTCCGAAGGATTATCTTCAAAACAATAACAGCATCTCTTCCCTTTTACAAAATAAAATTAAAAGCAAGAAGTACCTTTTTCTGTCGGTTATTTTTATGATAGTTATAGTATTTTATTGATTCCATATTACCTATAGCTGTACTTGTAATCTTAGACTTATTTAACGGTGTGTCATCTTCTGTTTGAAAAGAGCAAATGATTATGATAAGCCTCAGGGTCCCCTCTCCCTTCTCTTTAGCTGTCGATGTGTCCTCTCTCCTTTGCCAAAGAGCTGCTTCCTCTGTGGTGATTCCTGGCTTTGCCTTCTCTAGGGCTTTATAATATGACTGCTATTGCATAATTTTTCTAAATAGATAAATGTTCTCACCCTAAATAGCATTAACTTTTCAGAAAGTGAATTAATCTCTTTTTAATTTTTCTTCTGATTATTCATTCTTTCAGCTGGTGAGCATATTAAGATTACTTATTAGAAAATTTTCTTTGTCTCTCTTGACAGAGTCTCATTCTGTCACCCAACCTAGACTGCCATGACATAAGCGTAACTCACAGTAACCTCAAACACCTGGGTTCAAGCATTCTTCTGCCTCAACCTCTCAAGTAGCTGAGACTACAGACACCTACCCATTCACCACAATGCCTGGCTTATTTTTCTATTTTTAGTAGAGAAGGATCTTAGGCAGGTCTTAAACTCCTGAGCTCAAGTGATCCTCCTGCTTCAGCCTCCCAGAGTGCTGGAATTATAGGCATGAGCCAGCCAACACTGGAGAATTTTCCATAATAGATGTTAGCATAGTGGTATAGTATTAATGTTCAACAAACATTATTATAATATTTCCTAAACAAATGCTAAAAATTCCAAAGTACATAAACACTGATTTGTAATTAATCACTGTGGCACCTGGGATAGACCTACTTGACATAAACAAAGTTTCTCCTTAAATGATTTAGTATAATTCAATGTGGCAGGGAAAAATGTGCACAACTCAATTAGCAGGGCAAATGTTTCCATTTTAATGAACTACAGTTCTTCACTTTCTTTTGTTTTATATATAATCACACTTTTGGTGTCATATCTAAGAATATAGTACCAAGCCTTATCCCCTGAGGATTTTCTCCATTTTTGTATTTAAATCTAAGAACCATTTTGAAATGAGAATTAGGTTGAGGTGTGCATTTTTGTATATATAAATAATCAAGATTTATACTAGATATAGAGGGTAGACATAAAATTTATGTGCAATTTACTATGTTAAACTATTTTGAATTGCACACAAGCTTTCTGTCCACCCTGAATATATATACACGTATGTATTCAATATATGTTATTCACATATAGTATGTATATTGCTTTTATGATATGTCATATACATGTATGTATATTACATACACATATGATATAGTATATGTATATGTATATATATATATACACACACACACACACACAGTTGCTCTAACACTATTTCTTTAAGATTATCCGTCCTCCCTAAATTTCTTTTGCAGCTTTCAGAAAAATCCATTAATTGTACTTGTGTGAACTTACTTCTGGGGTCTCGACTCTGTTCTGTTCAACCACGTGTCTATCACTGTGACACAATCTCACAGTCTTTATTACCATTTCTAAATAATAGGTCTTGAAATTGAAAGAGTAGTTCTTGTTTTATTATTATTTTCCAGAATTATTTCAGCTATTTTAATCTCTTTGCCATACCATATGAATCTTGTAAAGACTTTGTTAACAAGAAATCACATTAATCTCATATATAAATTCAGGGAAAACTGACATCTTTCCTATAGAGAATTTATGAACATGAATTATCTCTTTATTTGGATCTACTTTGACTTGTTTTAGCATTTCCTAGTTTTAAGCATACAAATCTTTTGCATTTTTGATTAGGTTACACATAAGCATTTCATTATTAGAACAATCATAAATGGAATTTCAATTTGATTTCAGTTTACATGTATTAGTAATATATTGAAATATAGTTAAGCTTTTGCAAGTTGATCCTCTGTTTCCTCACTTGTTTTAATTCACTTCATATTTTTAGTATTTTTTTCTTTTCTTGTAGTTTCTTTGGAACTATCTATAGAGGTTATCATGTCATCTGAGAAGAGAGATGTTTTCTGGTTTTTTTTAATTTTTATTCCAAATATTATGGGGATACAAATATTTTAGGTTGCATGGGTTGCTTTTGTAATGTTTGAGTCACGGTTACAAGTGTGCACCTGCCCCAGAGGCTGTTCATGTACCACCAGGCAGGTTTTCACCTGTCCCTCCTCCCTCCTCCCCTGTGTGATCTCCATTGGATTTAACTTCCCTCTGTGCACATGTGTGTTCATCAGGTAGTGCCAACTTCATGCTGAGTATATGTGTTTCTTTTTCTATTCTTTAGATACTTCACTTAGGATAATGGTCTCCAGTTCTATCCAAATTGTTGCAAAAGGCATTAAGTCATCCTTCTTTGTGGCTAAGTAATATTTCATAGTATGCACACACCACATTTTGTTAATCCTGTCTTCAATTGATAACCACTTGGGTTGATTCCACATCTTTGCAATTGTGAATTGTGCTGCTGTGTGTACTCATGTGGTTTTCATAAAACGGGTTCTTTTCATTTGGGTAAATATGGAGTACTGAGATTTCTGAATTGAATGGTAGGTCTACTTTCAATTCCTTGAGGAATCCTTATGTGCTTTCCAGAGAGGTTATACTAATTTTCAGTCCCATCAAAAATGTGTAAGTATTCCTTTCTCTCTGTACCCACTTCAGCATCTATTATTTTTTCACTTTTTTATAATGGCCTGATAGAGCTAAGATGGTATGTCATTGTGATTTTAATTTTTATTTCTCTGGTGATTAGTGATGTTGAGATGTTGAGTATTTTTTACATATTGTTATTGGATATTGGCAGAAGAATAGAGAAATAGACCAATGGGATAGAACAGAGAACTCAGAACTAAAACCATACACATACAGCCCACTGATCTTTGACAAAACAAATAACAATATACTTTGGGGAAAAGAAGCCCTATTCTATAAATGGTGCTAAGAAAATTGTATAGGCACATGGAGAAGAATGAAACAGTATACATATCTCTCACCACTCACAAAAATTAATTCAAGATGGATAAAAGACTTGAGTATAATGTAGGAAATCATAATAGTTCTAAGAAAATGTGGAAAAAAATTTTCTAGGTATTGACCTAGACAAACAATTTATGAAAAAGACCCAATGGCAATCAAAGCAACAAGAAAAATACATAAATGGGATTTGATTAAACTAAAAAATTTCTGGACAACTAAGAAAAAAACACAGCAAATAAATAGCCTACAGAATAGGAAAATATATTTGCAAGCTATACATCTAATAAAGGGCTAATTAATACCCAGAATCTACAAAACTCAAGCAAATCAGCAAGAAAGTAAAAACATTAAGAAGTAGGCAAAAGACAAGAACAGAAACTTTTTCAAAAGATGTGTTCTTTCTTCCTTTCTGAATTGCATGCATTTAATTTTCTTAGTGGGCTTAATAGAACTCTGAATTCTACATTAAGTCCTGCTGAAGCCGTTTGCTTCTGGGACTAGGTCATAAGGAGTAATGAAGTTTTTGATTTATTAGCTGTAATACTCATTTTTGAAAACTTGGGCTGCCAGTGAGCAGTCTGACTGTCGTGAAACTGCTGCTGTGTAAGAAAGCTCAAACCTGCCCATCTGAGGTGGTCCTGGGGAGGGCCCTGAGAGGGTATGAATAGAAAGAGGTGCCCCACTGTTTCAGCACAGTGGGGCTCTGACTGCAACTGCTAAAGAACCCTGAGCTCCTGACCCACAGAAACTATGAGAGAAAATAAGGTCATTGATTTCTTTTAGAAGCACTAACTTTTCAGAGTTCTGCTACACAACCATGGCAACTAGAACTCTATCTGCTAAGTAACTGTATGGGCATCAGATGTAGTTCTACAATGCATTTTGTACAAGGCTGTGATTTTTTTCTTAACAAATACAAAATGTGCTAGTATACACATACTTTTGAATCACAATTATTCATTAGGTGTGGCATGCATGTGTGCTTGTCATAATTAATGTAAACAGAAATTGTCCTCAATAATTTATAATTAAATTTACAAATTTATACACACATTTGCACATGGAGCTACCTTTAGAAACAGCATATGTGCTTATTAGTAAATAGAAAATAGAGGTGGGGCAACTATAAAAGCTCACAGAAGACAACCTTTTGAGTGGTGTGGAGACATAAGTCTTCAGGAATACTGCTTTGTAAGGAAATTTAAGACATAAAACCAGTACAGAAAAGCTAAGATGATATTTTAAAGGGGACCAGTAGAATAAACATGAATCTTATGTATATTTTGTAGAAACTCAAGTAAAACTATTGGAATCCAGCCTTATTAAAATATCAGCAGGAGGTCAAGGGAATAACTGATGACAGACACAATTTCTCAGTGAATCATTATGATCACATTATGTAAGAAAAAGGAACACTTAAAGATGCTTAAAGAGATGGCCAGTATTGACAGTGGTGTTTCAGAACACCTTGGGGCAGTACATGTGATGGAAACAAAACCTGAATCTCAAAAGAATAGTGTGTGTAAGAGTGATAAATTCCTCCAATTAGTAGAAACAGGAGAGGAAAAAAAAACAGGAGGGCAATATATTTAAAACTGCTTTCCCTCAATAGTTCATTGTAAAATGAAGAAAAGAAAATGAAGAAAAGAAAAATTTCATTATTATAACAATTGCTGCAGAAAATTCATTTGACAATATTGATGTCATTCAGTAATGATAAAAAATTATCAGAAAACTGAGAATAGACCGAAATTTCCTCAACTTGATAAGGAATATTTACAAAAATTTTTGTACTTAATAGAGAACTCTGAATCCTTTTCCATTAAAATCAGGAGCAATGCTAAGATTTCAGCTTTCTCTGCTACTATTCAAAATAACACGGGAATTCTAGCCAGAACCGTAAGGCCAGAAATGAAAATAAAAAGCAAATAGTTCTGAAAAGAAAAAACATTACTTTCTTGTCTTATATAATACATGATTCTCAACATGGAAAATAAAATAATCTGCAAAAAATAAAATTAAAAAAAGAACGCTCCAGGCTTGGCATCTGCAGCTCAGTGGTTGGGGCACCAGCTACATACACCAGGGCTGGCATGTTTGAACCTAGCCGAGGCCTATTAAATAACAATGACAACTACAACAAAAAATTAGCTGAGTTTTGTAGCAGGCACCTGTAGTCCCAGGTACTTGGGAGGCTGAGGCAAGAGAATCTCTTGAGTCCAAGAGTTTGAGGTGGCTGTGAGCTGTGATGCCATAGCACTCTACCGAGGGTGATATAGTGTGATTCTTTCTCAAAAAAAAAAAAAAAGAAAGAAAAGAAAGTTAATGCTCATTGGACTAGTAAGTTAATTCAGCAATATCACATCTATAAACAGTGAACAAAAGATAATTTCTTTAGCCAATGTTGGTAATCGAATATCCACAGTCAAAAAAAAAAAAAAAGAAAGAACCTCCACTTAAATTGTACACTTTATACAAAAATTAACTCAAATCAATAATTTCAGTGTAGAATATAATGTAAATCTATAAAACTTTTAACAAAAGAGAAAATCATTATAAGACTTAGAATTTGCTGAAGATTTCTTAGACATCACCCCAAAAACCTGATATGAAAGAAATATCCAAACATTTAACAATAAAAGCTTCACACTCTGAAGGACATTGCTATGGAGATGGAGACACACTACAGATTCTGAGAAAATATTTGCAAACCAAATATGACAATGGATGCCTATTGAGACTACTGGGACCATATATAGAACTGAAAACTCAATATTAAAAAAAAAAGAACACATTCTAATTCAAAAAAGGCCAAAACATTTCAGAAGGAAAAATACACAGATGGCAAATAAGTACATGGAAATAAGCTTAACATCACTAGCCAATAAGAGATGCAAATGAAGATGATAGCATGTCATTACACACTTAACACAACCACTTAACAAAACAGAAGAAAAAAAAGCAGCAACACTGAATAAATCCTGGCAAAAATACAGAGAAACTGAGTCTCTTAAATGGCTGGTGACAGTGTAAAATGCTAAAGCCTGCTGGCAAAACAGGTTGGCAGTTTCTTAAGAAAGATAAACAAACACCATTAGATACAGCCGGTGGCCCCTGGGCATTTGTCTCAGAAAATGAGAAGTGTGCATTCACATGAGAACTTGTGAGCTAACTTTCATTAAAGTTTTCTTTGCAGTGGCCAAAGTTGGCAACAACCAAAATGGTACTTACTGGGTGACAGCTAATCATGAGTTACTACTCAGAATTAAAAAGCAACAAACTAGTGATTCACGCAAGGACCTGGATGGATGTGAAGGGTGGGGAAATAACAAGCCACTCCAGAAGGTCCCATGCTCTGTGACTCTTCATATGGCATCCTCAAAACAATGGCTCCTTGCCACTGTCTACGGATGGAGGGGAACAGGGAAATGGAGTAGAAGAGAATGAAAAACTGTAATGTAAGGTCTTTGTGATGAGAGTTCTGTATCTTTTGTTATTAATTTGTAGTTATAATTGACATAATAGTTGTAAGGATTTATGGTGTACAGTGTAGGCTACAATGCCTGTATTTCTGTAATCAGGGTAATTACAGCCTCATCACACCTCTGCCACTTTAAATATTTATCAAATTTTTCTCTTCTAGCTATTGTGACATATACACCACATTAATTTTCAACTATAGTCATCCTAACTGTGTAATAGAACATCAGAAATTATTCTTACCGCCTCACTGCAGCTCTGTATCCACTGACCAGCCTCTTCCACACTCCGCCCTCCCTCTCCCAGGTTCCCGTAACTACAGTTCTACTCTCCACATCGTCTCTGGTGTGGGAGTGAGGTCCCACACTGCTCGCTTTTCTGTGACTGGCTTGTTTCACTTACACAGCATCCTTCACGTCCATCTGTGTCCCTGCAAATGACTAGGTCTCATTTGTTTTGTGGCGGGGTAATATTATGTTTAATATAATTTATATTTATATTACATACACAGTAATTTCTTACTAGACTCAACTGTGGGTGGGTATTTAGGTTGATTCCACATCTTGGCTATTGTGAATAGTGCTGAAATAAACACAGGAAGAGAGATATTTCTTTGACATACTTACTTCATTTCTTTGGATATATATTCAGTAGTGGGACTGATGGGTATGTGATAGTTCTATTTTTAGTTTTTGAGGAACCTCCACACTATCGCCATGAGGCCTGTACTACTTTACATTTCCACCCATAGCGTGTAAGGGCCCTCCTTTCTCCACAGCCTTGCCAGTGTTTATTATCTTTTATCTTTTTGATAGTAGTCATTCTAACAGGTATGAGGTGATATTTTGTTGTAGTTTTAATTTGTATTTCCTTGATGCTTAGTGATGGCAGGCATTTTTTCATGTATATGTTGGCATTTGTATGTCTTCTTTCGGGAGATATATATTTAGGTTTTTGCACATTTTTAAATCAGATCACTGGGGGATTTTTTTTTTTTTTTTGCTTTTGAGTTGTTTCAGCTTCATATATATATGACATTAACTCTTTGTCACATGCATAGTTTGCAAATACTTTCTGCCATTCTGTAGGTTGTCTCCTCTTTTAGTATTTCATTTTGCTGTCCGGGGACTTTCAGTTTGATGTACTATCACTTGTTTACTTCTGTCTTTGTTGCCTGCCTTTTGAGATCTTATTCAAACAATGTTGATCCAGTCAATAAAGCATTTCCTTTATATTTCCTTCTAATTTATTAATTTTAGGGCATTACATTTAAGTTTTTAAATAAAAAATGAGAAATGGATATAGTTTCGTTCTCCCAGACATGGACATCCACCAACCCGTACTGAAGAGATGGTCCTTCCCACAACGTGCACCTTCTTTGTTGAAAATCGGTTGGCAATAAATGCCCAGATTTTTTTCTGGGTTCTCTCCTTTGTTCCATTGGTCTATGTTTCTGTTTTAACAACAGTATGGTTCTGTTTTGGTTACTGTAACTTTGTGGTATTAAGTCATGTGCAGAATAAGGAACTCTCACTCAGCCATGAACTTTATATATGATGGTGTTCCCATGAAATTATAATGGAGCTTGTAGCCTTCATAGAATTAACTTTTCTGCTTAGATACACAAATACTATTGCAACTGCCTGCAATACTTGGTACATGAACTTGCTGTACGAGTTTGTAACCTAGGATCAATCGCTGTCCTTGTGGTCCCCAACTCCCCAGTCCCAGGCTGGTACTGATAAGGGGCCTGTTAGGAGCTGGGCTGCTGAGCAGTGCCAACCCCCCCCAACATACACACACACCCTACCCATTCCCCACTCCTGCTCAGTAGAAAAATTGTCTTCCTGGAAACTTAGGAAGAGGCCACACAACCAGACGTGATCAGTGGGCCATGGAGGAAAACAGCTTTTCTCCCATTGCCCGCCTGGCTCTGCCTGAGTTTTAAGTGCACTTTCTCTTTCTCACTTGGTAACCAAATTGTGCAGAGGCGTTTCTCAGAATGTGTCCCTGTGTGCCTCAGTAGCTCATAACTGCGTTTTGAAGTCAATGAGTGTGATGCCTCCAGCTTCCTTTATTCTATTGTTGTCTTTTCTTCTTTCACTCTTTTTTTTAACGCTCAGAAAAGTTAGAAGAAACATCTTTGTTCTTTTTGCTCAAGATTGGTTATCAGAGCTGTTGAAAGGGGGTCTTTGCATTTCCATGTTTTTTTTTAAATTTATTTTTCTATTTCTGTGTAGAATGTCATTGGTATTTTGATAGGGATTACACTGAATCTATAGATTGCTTTAGGCAATAAGGACATTCTAACAATACTAATTCTTCTGATTTGGGACCTGGAATAGTTTTCCATTCATTTGTGGCCATTTCAATTCCTTTCACCAATATTTTGTAGTTTCACTGGTTCTGTATCTTGAACCACACACACATCTCCATGTGTGATGCACAAACAAAACTGTGGATTTTGACAGCATACTCTGATTACGTGGGATGTGACTGTCAGGGAAAACTGGGTGAAGACACAGATCCCTTGTGCTATCTTGGCAACTTCCTATTGGTCAAATATCAAATTTTAAAAGTCACATACAAAAACAATTGAAAATAAAGAAATTGTAAATTTGGATATAAATATCACTTATGATCTCAGCATGAACCTCTATTATCTTTGTAATTATCTTCATATGCACATGCGTGTAGTTATCTAAGAGAAATTTCAAATTTTACTTTATTTTCTAGCCTATTATGTTCCTTGATATGCAGAAGAAATTTATTTTTCTCATTACATCATGTTATTCTCTCACATAAATATTTTTTGATGGCTAAGGTATCCTTTTATTCATATTTGCCCATAAATTTAAAACTTAATTATTTTGTTACACATTTGCATTTATACCAGTGTTGATACCAAATGCTATTATTATGGATATACCATATATGGACAAATTCCTGACACTAGAATTACAGGGTCAAAGGTATAAGTAATTTAAATTTTGTAATAAATATGTAAAGGATTCCTCATAAAAATATTCCGTTGTTTTACATGACTTTCAGCAATACAGAAAAGCATACATTTCCAGTGGGCATGAATGGATACGTGATTGTCTTACTTATTGTTTAATTACTAGTAGGGTTGCAGTTTCTTTTCTATACTTACTGACCATTTACGAGGGTGCGCATTTCTGAGTAGCATGGTTCTGTGGTGTGTTGGTGGCTGGCTGTAGACTGACTCTCTCATGTTCCCACAGTAACTAACATGCGTGAAGCGCCGGGCACTGCACATTCTCAAAGGATTTTTCCTAATGTAACATTTGCTCCTTGATATGTGGATTGCCAGTTGCTTAACATGCTGATGTCTCAAATTATTACCTAATGACATGTACCCGCTTCTCCTTGATGGCTTCCTTTATGTTAGAATATAAAAAAACTTTCTCTGTGCTCAGATAATTTTTTAGAGACACTTTCCCAATGGTCTCTCTTGATCTGCACATCTTGAAAGTGACCCACTGACTTCCCTTTTTTCTGTTCTGTCAGTTTGTGCTGCTACCACAAAACACCGTAAACTGGGCAGCTTATAAACAACAGGCATTTACTTTCACAGTTCTGGGTCAAAATCAAGCTGCTGCAGGATTCAGTGTCCACTGAAGACCTGCTTCCTGTTCAGTAGATGATGCCTTCTCTCTGTGCCCTCTCATAGTGCAAAATACAAGGGCTTCATGCTATTCTGTGGCCTCTGTTCTTATGACCTAATCCCCTTCCAGAGGCCCTTATCCTAAATGCCATCACTTTGGAGGTTAGGATTTCAACAGATAAATTTTGGGGAGATACAAACATTCAGACAATAGCAGTTAGCAAGGATATTTTTATAGTTAAGTACCTGCCTTGACAGCCAGAGCTGGTTCTTTCTCCATAGCATGCTGCCATAAGCCCTCGATAAATAGAGATAATGGTTCCTACCAGATCAAGGGGTGGCAGGCGTCCTGCTCAGAGTAATAAAGATGGTATCTTCCTCTGAAGCTCTGTTCAGACATGCTTACTATCCCTTACAAAGCTCTGGGGCCCTCTATGTTTATGTAACTCTGTCTGTATGTCACCTGGCCCTGTCTTTGCCCTATCAGAATTGAGGGTTGGGAAATTAGCACAAAACCAATAAAGTTCTGGCTACTACAATTGCTGTGGCTAATAAAGCACCCTTCATCACTTATTCAGGAGTCTTACATCTTTTAACAATATTCTAAAATTGCGAGCTTGCCAAGTGTTAGCTTGAAGTAGAGAAATCTCAGAAACTTCACAATTCTTGACAATTATATATAATACTTATGATATATTTTTGTTTTATTCCGGTTTTAATAATTTTATTTAACATTTTAATTAACTTTACTATTTCCAGGTTGCATATTTTAAGCAGCAGAATAAAGATGGTAAAGACAGGCCATCTAGGTTCAAAGACCCCATGTCACTTAAAAGGTACATAAACTGCAGTAAGTTAGCTAATTTCTCTTGGCTGCAAGGTAATTCTTAAAAAACAGCAGCAACAATACTGTTTTATGGAATTCTTAAGGGTTGAGTGATTTGATATTTTAAAGTACTACAATTCCTGTGACATATTAAATACTATATAAGTATTGTTAAGTTTGAGAGTCTGAATTCATTTTACTTAATGTTAACCTACCTGCCAATAATTTTACTCTGCCTGAGAAAACGCTATACTTCTTTTTATTAAATTAAAATAATAGAGATCACTAAATTGTATTTATTAACTAATGAATCTATACTGATGCTTTAAAGCTTTGCAAGTGGATTTTATTTTATACTTTTAAACTCTCAAACATGATATTTAAAATTAATGTTACAAACCATTTTAAAAGCACCATGGAAAAAAACAGAGAACAGCTTTGTGACCCTGGTTTAGGCAGAATTCCTAAGTAGGACATAAACATCAGTAAACACTAATAAAGTATTGATTAATTAGACTATGTTTAAATTAAGAGTTTATGTTCTTCAAAAGTCACTCTGAGAACTAGTTTAGGGAAGTCAATGACTGGGAGAAGACATGCAGAATATATTTATTGGACAATATATTACTTGAAACAATGCCCACACCTTTCTAATGCATACATACACAAATATGTGCGTGCCTACATTGATATGCAAGTGTAGATATCTCATATATATCATACTGAGTTGATCATCATTACTTTGCATTTCACATTTACATACTTTCTAAAATTTGTTTGTAACCACTAAAGCAATTACCATAGCCCCACTTTCATGGTCACCTGTGGTCATGCGCAGAAGGGTGAAAAATTGACCTTCTAAGATCAGATAAGAGACCCCCTGCCTTCTGGTTTCAGCTTTTATGTTATAAACAAGCATCTTTTTGATGGTGTGTTTAGTACCATGTTTCCCTCACTTTTGTATTTTTGGGGGAGAACTTGGTCCTTAAAATGTTCCCCAAGTGTGCTGCTAACTTGGTGTCTGGTGGTTCTCAGTGCACAAAGGCTGTGATGACCCTGTGGGGAAATGCCCATGTTAAGTAACCTTCATTTGGTCATAAATAATAGGGCTGTTGGCCCTGAGTTCACTTACACGACATATCAAATAAGGTGTTTTTAAAAAGAATCACTCATAGAACAGCTTGTTTATTGATCAGTTTACAAAAATACTATTACCAGAGCTTTGCAGGAACTTAAACTTGTATTTCCTCCTAGAAGCAATTTGTTCTGTAATTCAACATTTGTGGTGATTTTATGCAGCATAACTCCTATGGCTAATGAGATGCGACTGTGTCTGTGTGTATTTGACGTCTATAAAATAAATTATATAAACTTTGCTCAATCATAAGTGATTTAAAAATATGAACAAATGAGCACTTTACGAAAGAGAATATATTAAACATTTGACAGAGGTTTTTCATAAGTTAGAAGTAAGAATGATTTCAACTTCATCCTGTCTTTCAGTTAATCCAGTGACTTACTGGCGGACCATAAAAAATAAGCCAATAGCTCTGAGGTTAAGGAGCCGGCCACATACACAGGAGTTGGCAGGTTTGAACCCAGCCCCGGCCTACTAAACAACAATGGCAACGACAACAACAACAACAAAAATAGTCAGGCATTGTGGCAGACACCTGTAATCCCAGCTGCTCGGGAGGCTGAGGCAAGAGAATCACTTAAATCCAAGAGTTTGAGGTTGCTGTGAGCTGTGATGCCATAGCACTTTACCAAGGGTGACATAATGAGACTCTGTCTCAAACAAACAAACAAACAAACAAACAAACAAACAAAAATAGCAGTATGCTACCTTTAAGCCATACTTAATTGTAGATGATTCCAAGAAAGTGATCAACATAAAATAAATGTTATCTTCTTAACATAGAAACTAGTGCATATTTGATTCTTACTATTAAAATAAATATATTTAAAATAATGTATCTATTTTATTCTACAAAAAAAATGTTATTTTTGAATTGCAGTATCCAGAAATTTGATGAATCTTAAATCAAGAAATGTGTGGTGCTGTGATCCCTGCTGTTTGCTTGGGCAATAAATTTTTGTGTGTATACATCCTTATATATTAATTTTATATAAATATATATTAACATTTGAGTTTTTAAAGTTTGCCTGGTAAGAGGAACTTTAAACTGCTTTTTTTTCTTTGAGACAGAGTCTCACTTTGTCACCCTCAATAGAGTGTTATGGCATCTCAGCTCATAGCAACGTCAAACACTTGGGCTTAAGTGATTCTCTTGGCTCAGCCTCCCAAGTAGTTGGGACTACAGGCACCCACCATAGGCCTGGGTTTTTTTGTTGTTGCAGTTGACATTGTTGTTTCAGCTGGCCCAGGCCGGGTTTGAACCACCAGCCTCCATGTACATGGCCAGCGCTGTAACCACTGTGCACAGGCCCTGCCTTAACTGCTATTTTTAATCCTTGTTAGCACTTCTGTTCTAATATGCAATATTTAGCTCATTTGAGTGATTTAACTTTCTCCTTCATTTTAATTTTATGCTTTTATCTTTTTTTTAACATTGTTCCTCTTTTCTTATTTAAATAGAACACTTTTCTTAATTAACACATTTGCTAATTTTTTATATATGTTACCATGTCTTTCTCCAGTTTGCCTAAAGGGAGGGTAAGTCAGCCGAGGGCAGAGTATTCCAAACATTACCTCTGTGGTTTTATAGTGATTTTGTGGGAAGTCTGAGAACAACAGGACTTCTCATTGTCTGAACAAAACTTTGCCCAAGAAATATACCAGCTTCCGCTTTATGCAGACTTTTCTCCATGGGGACGATGCCTAGTTGCCAGGTTTTCTGTCCTGAGCCCCCAGCCTGTCCTCTGCATTTTGAATCATGCTCCAGACATCGTACCATACCCAACTGTTATTTCTTCCTTTGATATTTTGTGGTTTTACTCAGATCCTCAAATTTAGTCTCAAAACAACATTTGATATCCTACAGAATCAATTTTGCAATATAAAGCTTATAGGGAATTTTTAAATTAATTCAAAATATTTTTATGTCTTCATACTTTTGACAAATTTCATCTACTTTAAAAAAAGTACTCAGGTTGTCTAGGTACAACCTTCTTGCCTTTCATCTTACGACCTGGTGTCCACATCTCAGACATGTAGAAAGTTCAAAGCAGATATTATTCAAATTTTATATTTGTGTTATATAAACATTTAATTTTGTGATTTAAGGGCATAATTGCTTTTCCTTCATTTCTTGGGTATGTTTTCCTCATGGACTCCAGATACTGCTGGCATTCTTGTTGGTTACTGTTGATTCATCCATCAGTGGCTAATATTTTAGCTCTCTATTTTGGAAGGAGGGTCCTTTGGATAGTATCATAATTTGCTCTAAGAACTTAAGGTTCAGTTTAACACAAAGATACTGGAGATGAGTTTTAAGATATAGGAATTGATAGAGAATAAAGGTGCATGAGAATCCCAGCTGTGGGTCTCCCTGGGTGCTGCTGTACCTTAGTCTTTAAGAAACTCATGACTTGCCCTTGAATAGAATCTGCCTCCTGCTTAGCCAGGTCGCCTGGTCAACCTGGGCCCCTTGGGGCAGGGTAGGAAGTTTAAGCCCCCCTCTCTGCAGTGCTCTGAGACTTTTCAATGAATGTATCCACAGCTTGCCCTTGTCTGCAGTTCTCCTTATCCACGCCAAGGAGTACACCTGCAGCCCAGGATGAAGCTTCATTTCCCACACTGGGGAGCACACCTGCAGCCCCCAAATGAAGCCTCCTAATGCTCAGGATGTCTCATACCCTTCTTAGATAAATGATTTGTAGGTCAGCCAGAGAGGTCTTTTTACTTAGCTCCCTCCCCTCAGAATAAAATAAAGCTTTCTGGGGGTGGAGGTGAAGTGTGGGGGGAGTGTGATATTCAATTTTCTAGCTTCTGTTGATGCTGCTGGTATTATCATTACCTTCTTATTGTAATCTTATCTATCTTCTTTTATTTTTTGAGACAATCTCACTCTGTTGCCCTGGGTAGACCACCCAGATATCATCATAGCTCATAGTAATCTCAAACTCTTGGGTTCAAGTGATCCTCCTGCCTCAACCTTCTTCTTTTCCCTGTTGCTCAGGCTGGTCTTGAACTCCTGAACTCAAGTAATCCTCCACCTTGGCCTCCCAGGATGCTAGGATTATAGTGATAAGCCACAGTGCTTGGCCTTTGTAATATTATAAGAAATGTGATTATAATTTTTCAGAATTACCTAAACGAGTCTTCCTTCCTAAAGAAAATGCAATGATAGCTCAGTGTGCTGGCCAGTGACTGTAGTCCTAGCTACTCTGGTGGCCGAGACAAGAGGATCACTTATGCCCAAGAGGTTGAGGCTGCTGTGAGCCATGGTGCTGCCATGGTCCTCTACTAGGGATGACAGAATGAGACTTTGTTTCAAAAAAAAAAAAAAAAGCAATGATACTGTTTACTGTTTACTTGGCTACCCAAGATCATCAAGTATTTTATTACATTATGACTTCATTTAATCCCAGAAGCCATTGAGGTATTTCAGTCTCTATTGCAACATTAATAGACCCATACTTAGAGGTGACAACCCCTCACACTGACTTCTGTAATTTCTCATAGGTACTCCATCTTCTTTTTTTCAATATTTTGTTATCAATATGTCATAGTTGCACATATTTGGGGGCACAGGTAACATTTTGATCCAATATATACCATATATAATGATCAAATCAAAGTAATTGGAATATTTACCACTTTGAGCATTTATCTTTTATTTGTGTTGAGAATGTTATAGTTCTTCTAGCTATTCAAGATTTAATACATATAGTTAAACAAACAAACAAAAAGAAGCAGAAAAAAAGAGATGATAAAACATTCTAGAAATGGTAAGTAGAATCATGATAAATTTTACTAGACGTCCAATGGTATTTTCTAGAAGTATGTTTCCCAACTAAGTCATTCATTGCTTTTGTGACTTCTGCTTTAAATATTCAGGGAATTTCCATCTCCCTCTTTTTCTTTGCTATCCTGTAGACAATTGAAATGTCAGATAATAGCAGAAGTTTTACATGAATTTTCCTATGTTTAAAGCGAATCACACCTGATACTAAAACTGAGAAGCTTTACTTATGCTGGTTGATTTCTATTCTTAAAAATACATTTCTAATCTTAGAAATGAATTCACAGTAATAGTAGTATTCTCTCAAAGTTATCCTTTCCAATTAGTGACAAAAGTGAAGATAACAATCTGATGATAAAATCCATGATTACCTCCAAGAATCATTAAGTATATTTGTCCTCTCTGCTTCAAACCAGCCCATTTTAAGCAGAAAGGGTGTGCAGCATTTCATGCTCAACAGTCCCTTGGAGAAGACCTTATATCTTCTTAATTAAAAACTTGTACAATCTTTCATAAGGTAAATATCTAAATTAAAATAAAACAAGCAGTGCCTCTCATTTAAAGAAGAAATATTTTCTCCCTTTAAAATATTTGTTTTACTAAGTAAAATACTTTACATAGTGCCATATGTTACTGTCACTTTGCCTAATCATATTCATTATATTCCATGCTTCTACAAATATTCCCTGGAGTTACATGACGGAATATATACTAATCATTAAAGACAATTGAGAAATGCCTTTTTCTTTAATGTCATCATAATAACATGGGGAATGATACCCTCAAGACCTGTCCCTAAGAAGTAACTAAAATCTAGTTTCATACATTAAAGATTTGTTATGTGATAGCTAATTTTTAATTTAAATAAATAAGTAAAACTGAAGTCAAAACTTAAAAGTAGAAATTATATACTCAAAGTCCAACAAAAAGGGACTAAAATGATACTATAAACTATTTGTTTAGTACCTGGACAGCTTCTCCTCCCACACACACAAATTATAGAAACCAGGCACACACAGAAAAAACAAAAGAATGATTTTATACTTGGCACTTAAGTTTAAAAAATAAAACACTATATATTTTGTTTTCTTTGTTGCCACTGCAAAAGATATTGTGTCTTTGATTCTCAGCTTGACTGTTGGTGTGTATGAAAACTGGTTTATATACATTGATTTTGTAACCTGACACTTTGATAAATTTATGTATCAGTTGCAGGAGTCTCTTAGTTGAATCTTGGGGTTTTCTAGATATAAGATCATATTGTCAGCAAAGAGTGATAGTTTGAGCCCTTCTCATCCCATTTGGAACCCCTTGATATCTTTTCTTGGCTGATAGCTCTAGTAGGAACTTTCAGCACTAAGTGGAGAGAGTGGCTACCTTACCTGGTTCCAGTTCTAAGGAGAAAAGATTTCACTTTTTCCCTATTTAATATGATATTGGCCATAAGTTTGTTGTATTTTGCCTTTATAATTTTGAGGAATATATGCCATATATGCCAATTTTGTTAAGTGTTTTAATCATGAGGAATGCTGAATTTTGCCAAATGCTTTATTTACATTGACTAAAAAGATCACATGGTCTTTGTTTTTGCATCAATTTGTGTAGTGAATTACAGTTATAGACTTGTGTATGTTGAACCATCCTTGCATCTCAGGGATGAACCCACTTGGTTGTGGGGAATTATTTTTTTAATATGCTACTGAATCTGGTTTGATAAATTGTATTGAAAATCTTGCATCTATATTTATAAGGGATATTGTATTTTTTTTTCTTAGTTGTGTCCTTTCTTGGATTTGGTATCAAGGTAACATTGGTTTCATAGAACATACTAGGGAGGATGCCTTCCTTCTCAATGTTATGAGATAATTTCTGGGGTAAAAGTACAAGTTCCTCTTTGTAGGTTTGGTAAAATGCAGGTATAAAACCCTCTAGTCCAGGAGGTAAATACTTCTAAAGGGAAAATTATGAAGCATTGGGGAAAGAAATAGCAGAGTACATGAATGGATGGAAAAATATACCATGCTCATCAATTGGCAGAATCAACATTGTTAAATAGCTTCTACTACCCAAAGTTATTTAAAGGTTCAATGCAAGTCCAATTGAAATACCAATAGTTCAATGCTTTGTATGAACCAGAAAAGACCCCAAGTAGCCAAGGCAACCTTACATATTAGTAAGAAAGTGAGAGGCATTACCTTACCAGACTTCAAGCTACATTACAAGGCCATAGCAACTAAAACAACATCATAATGGCACAAAAACAGAGACACCAATCTATGGATCATAACAGAGAACTCAGAGAAGAAATCACCCTCATACTCTCATCTAATTTTTGACAAAACTGATAAAAACTGCTATTGGGGACAAGAACCGCTATTCAATAAATGGTGCTGGGAAGACTAGGTAGCCACATGTAAAAGACTGAAACAAGATCCACACTTCTCACCACTCACAGAAATTAACTCATAATGGATAAAGATTTAAAATTAAAGCAAGAAAATATAAGAATCTTAGAAAAAAGTGTTTGAAAAATTCTTATTGCTATTGACCTAGGCAAAGAATTCATGCAAAAGACCCCAGAAGCAATTACAATAACAATAAAAATAAATGAATGGGACCTGACCAAATTAAAAAGCTTCTGTACAGCTAGCGACACAATTCAAAGAGCTAATACGTAACACATAGAATAGGGAAAAATATTTGCATACTGTACATCTAATAAAGGACAGATAACCAGAATCTACAAAGAACCCAAGCAAACCAGCAAGCAACAAGTAAACAACCACGTTAAAAAGTGAATGAAAGACATGAAAAGATACTTATCAGAGGAAGATACACAAATGGCCAAGAAATTCATGAAAAAATGCTCAACATCTCTATCATTAGGGAAATGCAGATCAAAACCAGAATGAGATACCATCACCTAACTCCAAAGAGAAAATCTGGTCTTTATAGGTCCCCAAACAACAGACCCTGGCAAGGGTGCAGAGAGAAAGGAACTCTTTGATACATTGTTCATGTGACTGCAACCTACTATAACCTGTATGGAAAATTTTGCAGATAGACCTCAAAGAACTTCATGTAGACTGAGCATTTGACCCCACTTTCACTTCTGGGTGTATGCCCAAAAGAAAAAAGGTCATTTTATAAAAAGGACACCTGCGCACAAATGTTTATAGCATCACAATTCACAATTACAAAGATGTGGGTGGGAAACACCAATACATGAATTGATTAATACATGTGGTATATGCATACTATGGAGTACTGATTAGCCATAAAAAAAGGCAATCTAATATCTTTTGTGACAACCTGGACGGATCTGGAGACCATTCTTCTAAGTGAAACATCTCAGGAACATAAAACCAAGCATATATATTCAACACCAGGTTTGATCTGATAAATCAACACTTAAATGCACATATGCAAGCAAATATCAATGAAAATACAGCTGGGAGAGGGGCAGGTGGGGTAGGAAAATTCACACCAATTGGGCATAGTGCACACTGGGTCAAGGGTACACTTACTATCTTGGCTCAATTTGTGAAAAAACTAAGTCTGTAAACAAAACTTGTGCACCTCGTATTATTCTGAAATAAAAAATTAAAGTGTAGTGAAAGACTTTTTAAAACCACTCATAAATCATCACATGACAATCATGTCAGGCATATTCTCAGTCTATTTGTAGGATTCCCTTTATAGCTCTTCAAAGAACTTGTGTGAACTTATTTTGCGGATTCTACTCTCCCATATGCTAACCTCTCCTCACACCTTGTGGATTGGGGTTTAACAAGGTTGTGGGGTTTCTTGCCACTGTTGCTCTGTAACAGTGTATAGATCTGTCTTATTCGCCTTTACTGGTTTTAAGATTTCCCTGTGGAGGGTCTTTGTCTAAATGACACTAAATTTCCCTTGGAATAATTGTGCCATATTATTTTGTAAGAATAAAAGCTATCATATATAAAGTGGTACTCTAAGCTTTTTGTATGACACAACTCATTTCATCTTCCTGAGCCCTATGAGACAAATGCTAGAATTGTCAGTCCCCATCTTCACAGGCGTAAAGAGTGATACTCCAAGTGATGGCCCTGTGGTCATTCACCCCGCGAGTCACAGAGCTGGGTAGAGTGACTCCAGCACTCCATCCCTTAACTCTTGAAATGTGGACTTCTCAAACACTCAAGGTGTTGTGAGGACCTATGTCGTAAAAAGGGGGACAGAAGAGATTGCTCAGTTTTGGTGTGCATGCACAGTAATGATGATTTCAGTTTCATATAGAAATGTAATGTCAGTTTTCCAACTATGTATTTCATTCATTATTATTATTTATTTATTTTTTTGTAGAGACAGAGTCTCACTTTGTTACCCTCAGTACAGTGCCACACAGTTCATAGAAACCTCCAATTCCTGAGCTTAGGCGGTTCTCCTGCCTCAGCCTCCTGAGTAGCTGGGACTACAGGCACCCGCCACCACGCCTGACTTTTTTTTGTTGCAGTTTGGGTGGGCCGGATTTGAGCCCACCACCTTCAGTATATGGAGCCGGCACTCTACCCACTGAGCCACATGCATCGCCCAATTTCACTCATTTCTCTTGTCACCACACAAAGGCTGAAGTTGCCCAGAGTCAGCTGACAGCAGGACGAGGGAAGACTCATAATATTCTCACTCTGCCATGGAAGAGAGAACCGTCTTGGAGAGGAATTGTCAAACTGAATAATTCTTGGTACTTTTCATAAAGAACAACACCTCTTCAGTGAACCTACTCTCTAGAAAGTACTGTTTTAGGAGATAGAGGCCCCATAGTGCCCCAGACAGACTCACTGACAAGCAATTCAGCATCTCCGAGGGGCTCCATCCAGCATCACTGAGGGGCTCCACCATGACACGCCCCACTGGATCTGTTCAGCATCTCCGAGGGGGCTCTGTTGGGTCCATTCATCACCATCCAGGGGCTCCAGCGTGACATGCTCTGCCATCCCCAATGGAGGCCACCGTGGTGGCAGTGTTTTTTTGAGACTCCCATAATTTTCTGTAGGAATCTGCTTGCTCATTAGGGCTGTGGACACAGTTGTGTTCCATGACTGGTTTTCTGCTTTCCTCGGCTTCTGAGCACCTGGGCTCTCAGGACGTCTGTGCACGCCCAAGGCGGGGATGCCCTCTGCTAGCACCACAGCCTCCAGCCATGTGACGTCCCCCTTGTCTATCTGCTCCATGAGTGACCATGGCTGGAAGGTTCCCCTCCTTAGATTAGCCACTTGGTGATCCTTTTATTCCATTGTGATCACAATTTGACATTTCAACCCATTCGTGCTGAATGAACACGAGCCCATCTGGAAGATTACATATGTGATTTCATTTACGTAACAGTCTTAAATTAGCAAAATTGAAAATGGAGAGGGAGTCGTGTTTGCTAGGAGTTAACAATCAGGGTGAGGAATCAGTGTGGTTCTGAAGTGGAATCTTGTAATGATTAAACTTTTTTTCTGAGTGCTGGGGACGTGATACTACCCGTGTGGTGAAACTGCGGGGAACTGAATGTGTGCGCGTGCGCAGTCGCACACAGAAGCACCCGGGAAGCTGGTGAGATCTGAGTAAGGTCTTCGATTGTACCACTGCTAATTTCTATACTTCTGCAAGATGTTACAACATAGAAAAACTCATAAAAGGTACAAGGAACTTACCTTTGCGTTTTTGCAAGTCCTGGTAAATCTACAATTATTTCAAAGTAAAAAGTTAAATTAAGCAAAAGGATGCAAAGTTTTTTTTACCATAAAACACAAATAAGATAAAAAGAGCCACTGTATGAGAATCTGATGAAGAATACTGACAAGAAAAGGGTTTTACCTGTAAAAGAGGGTCATTTCACAGTGATAAAGGGGTCAGCTCATCAAAGAGCCACAACAAACGCAGTTATAAATAACAAAATATCAAAACCCATGAAGCAAAACCACAGAAAGAAAAAGAAGATACATTCAAGTTTAAGGATATAGTTGTGGTTTTTAATACTTCTCTCTCAAAAATTGAAACAATAAAAGTGACAAAGATTAATTAAAAATGAATGATATTTATATTATGTTATTATCTAAATGGAGCCCATGCATGTATTTAGGAAACTACGCTCAAATGAAGAATTCATATTGTTTTCAAAAATACATAACTTATTAACTAAGACAGACCATGTAATAGGCTATAAAACATATCTATGTCAATAAAACTAAATAAAATAATAAGAAATGTGTCCTTTGTCCATAGTAGAGTCACATTATATAACAAAACAAAATATCTGAAAAAATCCAAATATGTAGAAACCAACAAAATACATTTCTATTTCACTAATAAGTTAAGGAACAATTTACATGAAAAATTAAAAATATTCAACTGAATGGCAATTAAATAATGCTTATTAGAAATTATCAGACACAATAGATCACTGGATGGAATACAGAGCCACAAAGAAAACTGCACAAGAAAAGAGGCAAAAGAAATTAAATGGAGAAAGTGTAGATTTTTCAACAAATGGTGCTATAACAAGTGGACGTCTACATACAAAAATAAAAAAATAAAAAGACATGAACCTAGACACAGACCTCATGTCTTCAATAAAAATTAACTCAAAATGGGTCACAGGCCTAAATACAAAATGAGAAAGTAAGAAAATCCCAGAAGGTAACAGAGGAGAAAATGTAGATGAACTTGAGTGTGGTGATATTTCTTAAATACAAAAACAAAAGCATGATCCATGAAAAATAATTTGCACTTCATTTGAACCAAAACTTCAATTTTATGAAAGGCACTATTAAGAAAATGAAAATAAGGCTGGGTACAGAGGCTTATGCATATAATCCTAGCACTCTGGAAGGCTCCAGAGCATAGATAGCTTGAACTCAGGAGCTCAAGACCAGCCTGAGCAACAGCGAGACCTCGTCTCTAAAAATAGTCAGGCATTGTTGGGGGTGCTTGTAACTACTCAGGAGGCTAAGGCAAGGGGATCAGTCGAGCCCAAGAGTTGGAGGTTGCTTTAAGTTATGACGCCACAGCACTCTACCAGGGATGACAAAGTAAGACTCTGCCTCAAAAAAAAGAAAATGAAAATACAAATCACATATGGGAAAAAATATTTGCAAAAACATATATGAGAAATGACCATTACCAAACATACACAAAGAACTCTTAAAGCAACTAAATGTAAACAGAAGACCCAATTAAAATATGGGCAAAACATTTCAACAAGCACCTCATCACAGAAGATATGCAAAGAGCAAATAAGCAAATGAAAAGATGCTCTACATTATATCTCATTAGAAAAATGCCAATTAAAGCAATGAGATGCCATTACCCACCTACTAGAATGTTTAAATCCCAAGACACAATACTGAATGACGGTATAGATGTGAACATGAGAAACTCTCCTTCACTGCTGGTGAGAAAAACCACTGTGGAAAACACTTCAGCAATTTCTTAAGGAAACAAACAAACAAACATATTTCTGTCATGCAATCCATCAAGAGTTCTCCGTGGTTCACATATTTCCCCCAAGGAATGTCCACACAGCAGTTTATAGGAGCCTTATTTGTAACTTCCAAACCTAGACGCAACCAAGATGCCCTTTAGTAGGTGAATGGATAAGTACACTGTGGTGCACCCTAACATGAAGTGTATTACTCAGTGATAAACAGAAGTAGCTATGAAGCCACACAAGACACAGGGGACCCTAGAAGCACATGACCAAGTGAGAGAAGCTGGCTGCCAAGGCTGCGATGGCGCAGTTCCCTCAGGAAGCCTCTGAAGCTGTGTTGCCTTCTGATCCCCCCTTCCCATCTAATTATAGTCTCTGATAAGTAAATGTTTAGTGTGACTGTATTAAAAAAAAAAGTGTTGTTTTTGTCCAATGTTATTTTATTCCATATTTTATCACATTTTTTTTGAAATTAAATATGTGACTTAATTTTTATTTTAAGACTTGTAGTAAAAAAAAAAAAAAAGGTTTACTCAAATTTAGGTCCCAAAAGCAATTAAGTGAAAAACAAAATAAGACACCATTTGTGTATACACATGTTTAATACTGCTTAGATGGGCTGGGATAGTTGTTAATTAAATTTCAGCATATGCATTATAAATTATATGAGGAACTTGGTTTTATTTATATTTAAAGTATCGAGATAAGCATTTAGTTCAAAGTGCTTATCAAGAGTTATTCAATTTTAAATAATTATACATGTACTCTATATAAAATCAACCCTTTAATTTATTTTCCTGTTTGCTAATGAACTTTGAAATCAACCTATGAGTTTAACCCTTTAGAGGCAATCTGCAACTTAGATGACCTGCAGGGGTGCCTGGCTCACTTCATGATGTAAGGTGCAGCCTCCCTCCTCTAAACTGCCACACACTGTGCCCATCAGTCTTGACTTCTGTTTCCCACTATAGTCTTCACTCAAATTTTTCTGGTCATTTTTCATTGTATTTGTTCAGTCCCTCTAATAAGCTCCTTAGAGGCTGTAATATTGCTCTATTAGTTTCTGTCTCCCACAGACACAAATTAGGCAATCAAATTTTCCTGAAAGGCATTATGAGGTCTCCCTTATTTTTCTTAATTTTACCTATCCAAAGTGCCCTTGTTTTTACTATAATCCAAGCTACTGAAAACAAATTGATCTTGAATTTCCTAGTTTCAGAGATTAGAACTAAAATTACACAGCATAGCATGAGCTAAGTGTCCACCTCTTTATTTGTCCATTCTAAAGATATTATCCATCATGGGATGCCCACGCCAGCCTGTTTTCCCTTCTGGATTTGTCAATTCCACGAAAAAGACGGGTGATTCAGGCAAATTCATCAACAAATCTAGTGAAATAATATGGGTAATGCTCTTGGTGATTTGTGTTCTCTAAGTGTTTAGTTCCCTTGTAAAACCATGGGTATTTAATGACTACAAAAATGAAAAATCTGATAACAGAAGATGAATACTCATGATGAATGAACTATTTAGTTACACAAATATTCATTGACTTTATGTCACCACAAATCTGTGTATTAAGTTATTTATTTTACAATAGTAAAATAGGATACTGGCAGTAAACCTAGTCTAACATAGTCGTTTATTCTAAATGCATAATTTACTAACATTTGTTTACCATCAGAGCTTTATCAATTTTGAATGTTTTTATTTATGATGTTACAAATTTTCCATGCTTCAGAATACATAATCTTTGCAAAGTATGCACTTATTGAATTATAGAAAAAACATGAAAAAACAAAGGGTTAGTCCTGAAAAGAAGCAATTGGTCTCCTAGACAAACTTTTCTCCTATAACATTCAAATTTTGTTTTCTAATATACTGAAATTTAAATTTCCAAAGGTCATTTCAACTGCTAAAAACAAGCTTTAATGGATGCATATTTAGAATGAAGTTTTTACACACTTCTAAGTTTTAGAAAACATTAGATCATAGAAGATCATCCAAGTCCTTATAATTGTTTCTAAAAACATTCTTGGGTTCAACAGAAAATTTAGGGAAAACTCAGATATTTTAAGAGACTGATCAATGCCTGGGGAGCTTGGACTATGAGAGCAGAAACAGATGCTGTTAATTTTGGTTTCCTGCCATGTAAAATGCATATGCCCCTGACTAATTCAGGGGATAATGGAGCAGATTTTGGAGAATATGAGATTGTGATTGATGCATCAAAGTGGCAGAGCAGAATGAGGAGGCCAGTCTCAGGTTTAATTACTTCACAGAAGCAGCTGTTCACCCATCATAGGTCATGAGTGTCATTGGCATCCTCTCTGTCCTCACCCCACAGATGCAGATGTAAAGTCTCCAGTCCATGGAGCACAGCTGTTTCATGGGCCCTGCATTCCTAACGGGGCCAGCAGCTACCTGCTTCTATGAGATGTGGTATCTGCCAGTCTGCCTTGAAGCACTCACACAGGAGAACAGAGATGTGCATTTTATGGCAAGTAGGCCTGTGCATCTCTCCCAGGGGTCCTGCCTCTGAAGAACACCTTTCAGGAGTCGTTTCCCCATGCTCAGCTTTACTCACAGAACAAAGAATGTCTGGGCAGTCAGTTCCTAAATGATCTTACTTTCTGCAGCCAAGAACTCTTCATGTTCTCTGAGATTATTAATCATGGAGCATAGACCAATGCAACTTCTTCAAAGTAACACAATTATTAGAAAAAAATGTTAAGGGATTGGAACTGAATTAGTCTTTTCTAGGAACTGTATATAACCATAAAGGAAAAATAAAACAGATATGGCTACTAAGAATTATAAATGCTTGTAAAGGGAGGGTCATCATAGATAAGATTGAGAACAGAAACAAGAGAAAAAGAGATAATGTTTGCAAGGCATATGCTAGATGAAGCATTTAGCTTTCCTTAAATGTAAAGACTATTAGTAAGAAGGTAAGAAACAATCAGACTGATGTGTTAACAAATGACCTAGAACAGGTTGTACAGACGAGCATGAAATTTTAAAAGCTCTTTCAGATATGTAATAGGTAGAGACTATTTCTCTAAATAATGAGTTTTATCTGTTTTTGTGATTTGCTCTGATATGCTTGGTTAGGGTCATAGTATACAAGTAATAGGCAGAGACCTCAAAAGTCCTCAGAGTGACTGTTTGATTGCTTTGGATAGCTTTTCTGCTTCTGGAACAGAAGCAATTTATAAAGAATCTTGGGCTAGAGTGCTGGAAGATGATAGTTATGAGACTGAGCCATCTCTGTCACCTTTGCCATTCCAACCTTTGGACATGTCCTGTAGGGAGAGAGTAGATCATCCAATTTCCGGCATGCCTCCAGAGGACCACCAACTCAGAACAATTGTCAGCCCCTGGTTTACACAAAAGCTAACTGATACAGACTATGGCCACATAAGTTACAAAGAAATGTAAATCAACAATAAACCAGGATATTATGCTTGGTTTCACTAATGACTAAGAAAACCCAAACATGAAAAATATTAAAAGGAAAAATTATTCTTTTTTGTAAGATGGCAAACAAAATAATTTAAAATTAGAAAATATGTAGAGTCAGAAAGTATGTGGAAACCAGGCACACATACAATTATCTGAATAGAATATCAGATAATAGAATATCAGATAATAGAAATCATTGCAAACTTTGTTGAATAAAATTTGGTGGTCTCACCCCTATCATTTTCTCCTATAGAAATAAAGGCAATCATGTGTAGAGATCTTTGTAAAGATACTCATTGCAACATAGTAGTGAAATACAAAGAACCAATTCAATTCCAAGAACTGGATTTCACTGTGTTCTTAGGCCTGAGTGTCATACCGTCTTCTGTGTAACACTTACACTTCATGTTCAAAGAATCCAGTATATTCCTGCATAGATAATAGTATTAAACAATGAATAAAGTTGATCCACCCACATAGATTGTTGTGGAAATATGTTCAAGAGATTTTTTAGGTAAAAAAAGAAATTAGCAGAACACTGTGTAAACCTGCACATATAGATACTGATAGATATGGATCTATCTTTAGAAATGATAAAAGTTTAGCAACATAAAGAACAAAATATTTTTAAATTGTTTTAATATTAATTATGATTAATTTTATTTGGAAAAGGTACACACATCATAACATTTACTACTTTAACCATTTTACAGTGTACAATTTAGTGACATTTGTTACAACCACAATCTTGAATGATCGTTACTATTCTCCCCTCCCAAAGTATTTTCATCATCCTAAAAAGAAACTCTGTAATCACTAATGCCCCACTCTCTTCTCTCCCTGCTCCTGAAAACCACTGAAGTTTCCTCTCTAAATTTTTCTACTTAACATAGTTCTTATAAATGAAATCCTACGGTAAGTTGCCTTTTCTGTATGGCCTCTTTCACTTGGCATAATGATGTTTTCAAAGTTGATCCGTGTTGTAGTACACATGAGAACTTCATACCATTTTGTGACTGAATATTATTCTCAAGTACTGTAACTTTGTAGAAAGATGTGAAAGTGTGTTCCCCAGCGTTTCAGTCCTTGCTCAAGATTATTTTGTCTATGGAGAGTCTCTTGCAACTCCTTGTTAATTGCAGGATTGAATTTCCCTTTCTCCAATGAGGGATTGAGCTTTGGATGGGAATTGCATTGAGGACATAAATGACTTTAAGAAATATTGCCTTTTTTTTTTTTTTGAGACAGAGCCTCAAGCTACCCCCCTGGGTAGAGTGCCATGGCATCACAGCTCATAGCAACCTCCAACTCCTAGGCTCAAGCGAGTCTCCTGCCTCCGCCTCCCAAGTAGCTGGGACCACAGGCGCCCGC
>CAUYQV010150021.1:0-16580 GCA_963574575.1 Galagoides demidoff | reverse complement strand
TAAGCCCAAGACCTGGAGGTTGCTGTGAGCTGTGACACCACAGCATTCTACCAAGGGTGACAAAGTGAGACTCTGTCTCTAAAAAAAAAAAAACAAACCAATAAATACATAAAGGAGACTAAAGCGTCATGGAGTATTACAAAGGTGTATTACAAAGGTTTGTTTTTTTGGTTTTTTTTTTTTTTTTTGAGACAGAGTTTCGTTATGTAACCTTTGGTAGAGTACCATGCGTCACAGCTCACAGCAACCTCCAACTCTTGGGCTTAAGTGATTCTCTTGCCCCAGCCTCCTGAGTAGCTGGGACTATAGGCGCCTGCCACAATGCCAGGCTAGGTTCAAACCCGCCAGGTCCAGTGTATGTGGCTGGCGTCCTGGCTGCTGAACTACAGGTGCTAAGCCATTACAAAGGTTATAATTGGAAAAATATCCAATGTTTGAATATAAACTATGTGTTAGACATCAAATCTTTTTTTTTTTTTTTTTTTGAGATATAGCCTCAAGCTGTCCCCCTGGGTATAGTGCCACGGCATCACAGCTCACAGCAACCTCCAATTCCTGGGCTCACGTGAGTCTCCTGCCTCCGCCTCCCAAGTAGCTGGGACCACAGGCGCCCGCCACAACACCCGGCCATTTTTTGGTTGCAGCCGTCATCGTTGTTTGGCGACCCGGGCTGGGGATTTGAACCCGCCACCTTAGGTGTATGTGGCTGGCGCCTTAGCCGATTGAGCCACAGGCGCCGAGCCTAGACATCAAATCTAATGCATAGCTATTAAATGTGTTAAATTTCCTTTTCTAGTAACAGAACTGTGGTCTTATCAGAGAGTACCCTTGTTCTAAAGCGAGGATCTCAGCCTTGGCACTGCCCCACTCTGCTAAGCAGTCTGTACTGCCCAGTGCTCAGCAGCATCTTTGGTTCCACTCACGTGATGCCTTCATTATAAAAACCCAAAATGTCTCCAAACATTGCAAAATTTCACTAGAGAACACTAGAACCATTTTCTAAGAAAATACACATTAAAATGTTTAGTGGTAAAAGGGCGTATCTACAACTTATTCTCAATGACTAAGAACACACAAGCACACAGACACCCCCCGAAACACAGCATAATATAACAAAGGGGCAAAGGATAAAACTGCTGAGTGTGACTCTGAGATAAAGGGTTTATAGGAATTCTATCCAGTGTTCTCCAAGGGTGGCCCAGAAACCCTATGGGTTCCCTCTAAGCCAGGATCCAAGATGTCCATACTACTAAAATGCTCTTTTCCTTTTCACTTATTCTCTCACAAGTAAACAAGAGACTTTACCAGAGGTTACATAAGGAATGATGAGGCTGTACATGAAATGTGACATTCGGAATATCTGCATAACTCAGGAAACCAGTATTTTTCAAATGTTTGATGTTATAAAATCATGCATGGGGTATGAGTGCAAGGTAGACCAATGGATTTTATTTTATTTATTTATTTATTTATTTTTTGAGACAGTGTCTCAACCTTTTGCCCTGGGTAGCCTGCCCTGGTGACACAGCTCACAGCAACCTCAAACTCCTCAAATCGCCCAAGCAATTCTCCTGCCTGTCTCCCAAGTAGCTGGGACTATAGGCACCCGTCACAACGCCCGGCTATTTCCTGGCTGTAGTTGTCATTGCTGTTCAGCAGTCCTGGGCCAGATTCAAACTGCCAGTTCCAGTGCATGTGGCTGGTGCCCTAGCTGCTGAGCTGAAGTGAGCAATACAACAAGTTCACTGAAATGGTTTCAGACTCTACAAGTAACTTTTAAGAAACTACCACTTGTTGAATTTTGGTATGGTATTAAAAAATAGCCACAAGCAGCTGAAAGACTACTACTTCATTTACTTAAACCAGAACAGCATATTTGATAGACAGACTGAATGCAGAATCAAATGAGAATTCAGTTGTCCTGTCAAGCCAGGCATCTTACAAGATTTGTAAAAACAAAATAATGCTACTGTCATGAAAATGTTCTTGTTGTGGAAAATAAACATTCTTATAAAAATATTGAATTTATGTTAACATATAGTGGGTTTATTATTTCAAAATGAATCAACCCATTTTTAAAGGTTCAGTTTTAATTTCCACATATATAACCTACATAAATAAAATGTGTGTGTGGGTCCTTGATAACTTTTAAGAGATTTAAAAGGCATCTTGGGGCCAGAAGGTTTCAGACTGGCTACATTATACTTTTCTTTCTTTTTCAGACACTCTGTTGCCCAGCCTGGAGTGCTATGGTATCAGCCTAGCTCACAGCAACCTCAAACTTCTGCACTCAAGCGATCCTCCTGTCTCAGCCTCCCTAGTACCTGGAACTACAGGCACTTGCCACAACAATCAGCTAACTTTTCTATTTTTAGTAGAGATGGCGTCTCACTCTTTGTTCATGCTGGTCTCAATCTCCTGAGTTGAAGCAATCCTTCCACCTTGGCCCCCCCAGAGTGCTAGGATTACAGGCATGAACCCTGTGTCTGGCCTTGTATGCTTTTCTGAAAATTAAATTCTATCAAAATAATGTTACAAATATGTATACACAAGTGCTTGCCAAAACTGGGTGGAATTGAAAAAAAAAGTAAAAAGATAATGGGCTCGGCGTTTAGGGCCTTAGCCATATGCACTGGAGCTGGCGGGGGTTCAAACCTGGCCCGGGCCTGCTAAACAACAATAACAACAATAACAAAAAAATAGCTAGGCATTGTGGCAGGCACCTATAGTCCCAACTACTTGGGAGGCTGAGGCAGGAGAATCGCTTAAGTCCAGAAGTTTGAGGTTGCTGTGAGGAATGATTCCACGGTACTCTACTCAGGGCTATAAAGTAAGACTCTGTCTCAAAAAAGCAACAAAAAAAGAAGATCATGAACAACACGTTTAAAAAAAACATGAATTCATAACTGTGTTTTAAAAACAAAGGTGAGACTCAGCATCATAGCTCAGTAGTTAGGGCCCTGGCCACATACATGGGAGCTGGTTGGTTTAAACCTGGCCCGGGCCTGCTAAACAGCAATAACAACTGCAACAAAAATATACTTGGCTGTTGCGGTGGGTGCCTGTAGCCCCAACTGCTTGGGAGGCTGAGGCAAGAGAATTGCTTAAGCCCAAGAGTTTGAGGTTGCTATGAGCTGTGATGCTATGGCACTTACCAAGGGCGACACAGTGAGACTCTGTCTCAAATATTAAATAAATAAAATAAAATAAAATAAAAAGGTGAGGGACAGGAAAATTCTTCACAAAGGAATGTCAGCTAAAAAATGTAAAAGGATAAATAAATTTAGAAAATTACCATTTTATAACACCAATATGGTAACTGGTAAAAGAAAGGGCATCAGAAGGCGCTGGCCCACTGGGAGGAGGCCGCAGGGACACAGGAGTCTCACATGTGCAGTCCCCAGGCACATGCAGCACTCGTGCTGTAAATGTACCGCCCACATCTGATTAGGAAGAATCAGTCCAAAGAATCCAGAATGTGAACTACTCTATGCAACAAATGACCTATATGTGCTCTGCAAAGTACACCTTGGAGAAGAGGGGGAAGGGTGGGAGACTGCTTTAGACCAAGAATAACGCACTGGAGACAAAACAAAAGAGTTATAAAGACTTCTTGGAGCCAGGCATGGTGGCTCACGTCTATAATCCTAGAACTCCGGGAGGCTGAGATGGGTGAATTGCTTGAGCTCAGGAGTTCAGGAGTTCAAGACCAGCCTGAGTAAGAGCGAGACTTAGTCTCTACTAAAAACAGAAAAACTAGCTGGGCGTTGTGGCAGGTACCTGTAGTCTCAGCTACTCAGGAGGCTGAGGCAAGAAGATCACTTAAGCCCACGAGTTGGAAGTTGCTGTGAGCTAGACGACACCACGGCACTCAACCCAGGGTGACAGAGTGAGATTCTGTCTCAAAAAAGAAAAAAAAAATTTTTGGTGGGGGGTGGGGGGAAGGGACAACTGGGATATCACTGAATCAATGATGATCATCTTAGGTATGCTAAGGATATTGTGGGCTGGGGGGAAGACCACCTCTCTTTTAAGGAACATTACTGTACCCTAAAGAGCCTAGCTGGAAAGTGGCGAAGTGTCTGATGGTTTAACAAAAGAGAAGAGGCAGGTAAAGAAAGAAGAGAGGAGGGGGAGAGGGTGTGAGAGAGGGATAAAGAATATGGCAAGATGTTAATAGCTGATGAATCAAGTTTAGGAGCCTAGGGATATTCACCGTACTCTCAATTTTTCTAAGGGTTTGGACATCTTCTAAATCAATGAAAAAAAAATACAATCCTATAAGTAACATTCTCAGGCTAGAGGTGTTGCAAAGAAGACATTTATACTTAGTGTCCAGTAACTCTGGCGAGCAGAAGAGAATGCTGGGCATCTTGCCTGCCCTCTCTGGCTATTTCCCCCAGGAAGGTGACTGAGCAGTAAAGGGTGGGGCAACTCAAGCCAGAAAAGAGATGGTGAGACCAAGGCACATCAGGACGGAAGACACGCTGATAGCCTCTTCCAGCCCGCACTGTGCTCCCAGGCCAAGGCTCCCTGTTTGGAATGGCTGTCACACGGCTGCTCAAAGAACCTGCTGTGTGGAGTTATTTGTGATATAGAATTAGAAGACAATCAACACAGCATTTTCTTCTTTGAAACATCATTTACACCTACTCTTTCTTTATAATGGAATATCTTAATAAGATTTTACTTTTATAACTCAATGGAACAGATGTAGGATATATCAAAAATAACTAAACATTTTAAATAAATTCCATTTATTTACAAAAGCAATCTAATACCTGATCTGTATTCATGAAGGAGGGAGAGAACGAAGCCTATGCGCTAGTCAGACCCGTTCCTTTCATTCCCATCAAGCCTCTCAGGACTATTCTGGCTCCTACACAAGAGCCAGCGTCTATTTTTATTGCTTTCCTTCATGGATCTTTACATTACAGCAGATGGAGCTGTGTTTCAGAATTGCATAATCTCAAATTCCAGATATAGGTAGTATGTCAGACACACTCAGCTACCTGATTTTCATACATTATTCACATACTATTCGAAATGCCATCGTAAAAATACTGACTCTCAATCTCTGTAACAGCTCTCCATTTTTGCCTCCTGGCTCATAAACCTAATAAGGTTGTCATGCTTCATTTTCTTTTTATTGCTTTCATAAATGTATTCAATCACTTCTTACAACCAAGACACAGACCCTGTTAGCAGAGTGTGGATGCAACCTGGACACAGTCTCCAGTTACCCGGAGACCAAGAGGAAGGCATTTCACTCAGAGGTGGGGATACCATGTAATTTCTGAAGAATCCAAAGCAGTTCCTATTCTTTCCACACCTATGTTTTCTTCCAGTACAACAAATTATAATATAATTCTGCCTAACAGACCTTCTTCATTATCAGATAAATCTGACAGTAGCAGCACAGTCCTGGTGCTGTTCACGGTAATAGATAGTGTTGGGTAACCTCCGGCCTGACGCTGAAAATGGCAGCCATGGGCAGCAGTTCAGGAGAGCTGAGTGAGGAGTGGGAAAGGGTGAAAGGAGATGACCACCCTCCAACTCTCACAACACTATTCAAGCTGAGGTGGCAGTTGAATCCCAAGGCCTAGAAGTTCATTGTTGAACAAGGAGATTACCCAGAGATTAAGACAACACCTTGGCTCTGGCAATGTAGGCTGAGCCTCAGCCCAAGTGCAAACAGAAGCTGGAGAGGGAGGCTTACTGGAACATGTTTAGAAAATTCTCTTACTTCCTGGGGTTTTATGCAAACTTGGTCCTTACCTTGGAATTCAACATAATTTCTGGAGCCCTGTACCAACGCGTGGCTACATACTCTGTTAGGAACCCTGTGTGATCATGGTCTGGATCTGCAACACGGGCCAGGCCAAAGTCGCAGATCTAAGAGAAGAAAACAAAAAAAACAAAAATCAAGATGCCTTCTTAGAAATTCTAACCAGCTTCTTATCAAAACATCACAAAAATTAAGAAAATAGTAATAATAATGATAATAAGTAGTTTGTACCATTATTATATGGCAGATTACTTTTCTAGGAATTCTACAAACCTATTTTTTGATCTTCCCAACAATCTGAAAGGCGGCAGTGACAATTCCTATATCAGAGTCTAGGACACAGACTGAATGGACACAATTTATTATCTGCTTAGCACAAAGCAATCTCACTTCGGTGTTTGACAACGGCTGTTCTGGGTAAAGTCAACACTGGGCTCTTCTTTAGGCCCATCCTGTGGGAGTGCCAGGATTGCTGGGAGGATGGGAACTGACCCTTTACTCTCCAGACTCCGCCTCCTTCCAGTCTTCTTCTCAGTCCACGAATATAAGTATTTCCAAAGACTCTTTCCACTTCCCTTCCCTTTCAAGTAGTCACATCTATTTCCAAAGCTTTAAAAGAAAGTTTCATGTGCTAAAGACATACCACCTTTTAAAAATATGTTTAAGATGCTCAATTGTGTCTAGAATTTTTTTTTTTCTCATTTCTTCTTGACTCACAGAATCACGTGCTGGCCTTTTGTCGCTTGGCTCTCCAACACCATGGGGCTACTTGGGATCAAGGAAGGACCTTGCTAGACTCCCAACATACACAAGGTATCACTCTAATGCATTTAGTCCCACACAACTACAGGACATTTTAATTCTTTACTTCTCTGGAGAACTAACTCAAATGAGAGACATGTTAACAAAAATAGGTCAGAGTATCGTAGAAGGCAGCTTGGAGTACAGACTATTTTGGAGGCCTAAAATGGGGCATAGAAGAAAGCCTAAGAGATCTTCAGAGGACTTGGAGTCTGTCTGGATAATAGTCTCTGCTTAGATATCCCATAGTTGAAGGCTTCAATAATTCAAAAAGATTCCATTCCCTTTCCAGTATCTTCCTCTAGCCTTCCCCATAGAGGCCAGCATCACCAGGGGGCCTCTTTCATTCTATAGGCCTGACCATTTGCTCCTGCTGCAGCAGCTGAGAAAAGCTGCACAGCTGTTGTGCAGAATTCCCCAGTCTCCTGAGACACCATCAGTACATCCTCAAGAGGGGCCAAGAGTGATCTGCTTCTCCAGGGACTCCTCTGCAGACCACTTCCATGCTCACAGGGTGGTGCAGTGAGGAAATACTGTCTTCCCTGGCTACAGCTCCAGATCCCAGCCACTGTGCTCCCTCAGCTAACATCACCTCCCCTCCCCACCCCAGGCCCTTCTTGCAAAGCTGGATTGGCTTGCCATTACACCTCACAGTAATCACCAGCCTCTCAGAGGAGCTAGTTTGAGGCATGGCTCTAAGCTTTTAAGGGGGATCAGAGTTAATTTCTAACTTCTGATTGGATCTTGAGACTTTTCAATGTACCTGCATCTAATTTGTTTCTTTAGAGACTTTTCTACCAATTCCTGTGAAGTTAAACTGCCGGAAGAGTCCCAGTACTCATCCCCAGGAGAGTCATAAGCAACATGATGTCTGGTGGCACGATTTCTAATTCAGAAAAGCAACAAACGAACTCTTCTTTTCTCTGAAGGGGAGGCCTCTGGCCACTCAGAGTCCTCACTTGCCATGCTGGGTTATCACCATTCCATCTGAATCACAAAACAAATCTCAGATAGATTTAAAAAAAAAAAAAAAACCCAGAAGGTAAGAAATCAATAGATCAATGAAGCCAAGGATTGAGGCTGATGTTTTGACATTCCTTTAGTACTTACAGTCAAAGAAATGGGAAGTTGTACATCAGAAAGCTCGATCAGATTCTTACATTTCTATGCAGATAGCTATAAAGGCTGTGAATTTAAATTTAAACCTAGATGTGGCAGACTGTATTCTCTAAAGAGGGCCACACCAAGATAACCTAGTCCCCATGGTCGTCTTACAATCTCTTTAGCTAAATCTCTATTAAGAGGTGGAATCCATCTTCCATCCTCTTGAATCTAGGTGAATATATGTATATATATATATTTTTTTTTAGACAGAGCCTCAAGCTGTTGCCCTGGGTAGAATGCTATGGCATCACAGCTCACAGCAACCTCCAACTCCTGGGCTTAAGTGATTCTCTTGTCTCCGCCTACCAAGTAAGCGAGGACAAGCGCCCGCCACAATGCTGGGGTATTTTTTGGTTGCAGCCATCATTGTTTGGTGGGCCCAGGCTAGCTTTGAACCCACCAGCTCAGGTGTATGTGACTGAGGCCTTAGCCGCCTGAGCCACAGGTGCTGAGCCGTGGGTGAATCTTTTAAACTAATACAATGTACTATAAGGAAATCCTGTCTTCCCTGGCTACACCTGCTATACTGTAAGTGATGCTGTGTGACTTCTGAGGGTACATCATAAAATGCAATATGGCTTCTATCTAGCTCACTTCTGGGTTCTCAGAACCCTCTGCCCATGTTGTGAGGAAGCCCAGGCCACATGGGTCACATACAGGCATTCCTGCCAGCACCAGCTGCCAAGCACATGAGTAGTAACTCCAGCCCCTCCATTTGCATCCTCTAGCTCAGGCACTGGTAAGAGACCAGATGTCCCTGCTGCACCTTAACGGAATTCCTGACCCACAGAAACTATTTTAGGTCACTATATTTCCAGGCAATTTTTCATACAGCAAGAGAAAACTAATACAGTGATATTAGGTAGAGTGAGAAGGACCCAGGTGAATTGATGCTGGAAAAAATTTTTTTTCTAAGACTGAGTCTCACATTGTCATCCTAAGTAGAGTGTTGTGATGTCATAGCTCACAGCAACCTCAAACTCTTGGGCTCAAGTGATCCTCCTGCCTCAACCTCCTGAGTAGCTGGGACTGTAAGTGCCTGTCACAACACCTGGTTAGTTTTTCTATTTTTAGTAGAGACAAGGTCTTGTTCCTGCTCAGGCTGGTATTAAACTCCTGACCAAGCAATCCACCTGCCTTGGTCTCCCAGAGAGCTAGTAATACAGGTGTGAGCCACCACACCCAGCCTGATGCTGAAATACTGAAGAGTTATCAGCCACGGAAAGACCTGGGGAGACAAGACCAAACCCCTGGACAAAGAACCAGCACAGTATCTCTGAGGGTGGGAGTGGGACACTAGCTGGAACCTCCCAAAACAGCCCTTGAATTGGCTGCTTTCCCTGTATCTCAACTGGATTGCCTTAGTATGAACTCAGTCTGTCTGGATTTAGGTAAAGTTTCCTCCCTCCTGCAATCTAATTCATCCTCTGAATTCCTGCCTAAGTGTTATTTTTAAAACCTAAGTCATCTTTCCAGGTCAAAAGTTTTTAACCAATCTTCTCTGCCTACTGAATGAAAAACAAATCATTTAAGCATGACTCCCAAGACCGTTTTCAAACTACCACTATCTTCCACATCTCCTATCTCTTATCATCACTTCTGTTCCCACATCTGATCCTATTTACTCTTAGACCTTCACACCCACCCTCAACTGTGTAGTACCACCTCAATTATATGCCTCTATCTATGCCATTACTGTACCCTAAATACTCAGCTGGAAAGTTTCCTTTTCTGAGAAATTTCCCAGGAAGCAACACTACCCCCAACAATTAACCTGTCACTTTCCTGAACTCTCCCACTATTCTGTTAGACTTACATTAAAGCACCCAACCACAGTCCACAATAATTAACTGTTAAATGCCTTTCTTCCCAGCTAGAATGTAGGTCCTGAGAAAAAGGGAATACTTGACTTACTTTTTATTTTTAAGTGTACATTCAAAATTTGGAGAATAAATGCCCTACCTTGAATGTTTACAAGTACAGGAAACAAAACAACTGGGGTGGATTAATTAGCAGACTGTACCAATGATCATTTTTTCAAATGTCTCAATAACTAATAATCTTTTAAAAATAAAAATCAGGGTACAGAGTACCAGGGTTAATATCTCGCATGAATAATTAAAAATGTTAATAAAATTGTATTTTTCAAAGTATACTTTTTTTTTTTTGAGACGGAGTCTATGTTGCCCTTGGTAGAGTGCCATGCCGTCACAGCTCACAGCAACCTCAAACTCTTGGGCTTAAGCGACTCTTGCCCCAGCTTCCCAAGTAGCTGGGACTACAGGTGCCCACCACAACGCCCAGCTATTTTTTGGTTGTAGTTATCATTGCTGTTTGGCAGGCCTGGGTTCAAACCCGCCAGCTCCAGTCTATGTGCCCAGCACCCTAGCCACTGAACTATAGGTGCTGAGCCTCAAAGTGTAAATATTAAGGAAGGAAAATTAGAATAGCATTCCTTCATGAGGAAGGACAAGCTAAACTATCACTATGAATAAACCTCTTTCTTTAAAATTAAAGAAACATGTAGCTGTTCTTACTTATACCTTTCCCCCAAGAAATCCACATTAAGCAGGGTGATACAACATTAAGGATCCCCAGGGGGTGGAGAGAGACACAGCAGCCTGGTAGAGGACACAGTATCCAAGTAGAGTTAGAAGAGTCTCAAAAATCTGGACATGAGATGGACCTGGTGGCTGATACCTGCAATCCCACAGCTTTAGTAAGCCATGATAAGAGGATGTCTTGTGTCCAGGAATTTGAGGTTATAGTAAGCTATGATTGTGCCACTTCAATCTAGCCTGAGTGACAAAGTAAAACCCTCTTTAAAAAAAGGACAGTGGGCTTGGCACCTGTGGCTCAACCGGCTAAGGCGCCAGCCACGTACACCCAAGGTGGCGGGTTCGAATCCCCAGCCCCGGCCCACCAAACAACAATGATGCCTGCAACCAAAAAATGGCCAGGCGTTGTGGCGGGCGCCTGTGGTCCCAGCTACTTGGGAGGCAGAGGCAGGAGACTCGCTTGAGCCCAGGAGCTGGAGGTTGTTATGAGCTGTGATGCCATGGCACTCTACCCAGGGGGATAGCTTGAGGCTCCGTCTCAAAAAAAAAAAAAAAAATTAAAAAAAAAAAAACGACAGTGGATGTGGATGTGGTCTGTGTGTGAGGCGAGAGGTGAGCTCATGTAGGGGAGGCAGTGGCAGCCCATCCAGGGGACTGGAATCCCAAAAGGATGACTGTACAGATCAATTTTATCGGGGGCTACAAAAGCATGACTTTTCTTTTTTTTATTTTGAACCTTTCTCTCAACCCATCCCCCCTTCCTCGTGATGAGATCTTCAGCAGATCTTGTAATTTCACAATTCTATTATTAAACAAAAGACTTTGCCCTGTTATTTAAAAATACAGTCCTGTGAAACCTCAACTTGGAACAAACTTTAGACATTTTTTTTTAAATTGTTGGGGATGCACTGAGGGTACAAGAAACCAGGTTACACCGACTGCATTTGTGAGGCAAAGTCCCTCTTAGGATTGTGTCTTGCCTCCAGCATGACTTCTCCATTATTCCTTTTCCATTTACAAGCGGGCATTCTTCTTAAAGGGCCATGGCTCATCAACTGGGATATCTATCTACCCTGAGCCTAGTGACTGCCATCTGGAAAGGCAGGGAAGATGTTGGTTTCCCTTAACTAATTTTCATAATGAGTCAGTGTAAAGGGGACCATGTTTTATCATTTGTGTCACCCACATCTAGTGGAGGGCATAGGACTATTAGGTTCTCTAAAATTACTAATTATAATTAAAAAAAACAAAAACAGGGAGATGTGAGCCAAAGACTTTTAAAAGATTTCACAACTCCGTTCATGATTGTCAATGAAAAGCTCAGGAGATTTTTTTGAGAAGGTTCTCTGAACACTACAATACCAAAGACTAACCAGATACTCATGCATTAAACAGTACACTACCAAGGCTACAAGACAGAAAAGCAAAAGTACTCAGTATAATTCCATACAAACTAGGACATAGTACAAGAGAACACAATGACCTATCAACTTTGGCACCTGTTGTGTAAATTTGAATTTTTTTTTTAAACAAAGGAATCCGGCTCCACGCCTGTGTTCAGTGGTTAGGACGCCAGCCACATACACTGGGGCTGGTGAGTTCAAACCGTGCCCAGGACTGTTAAACAACAGTAACAACTACAACAACAACAAAAAAATAGCCAGGCATTGTGACGGGGCGCCTGTAGCCCCAGCTACTTGGGAGGCTGAGGCAAAAGAATCGCTTAAGCCCAAGAGTTTGAGGTTGCTGTGATGCGACGGGGGCGACATAGCGAGACTGCCTCAAACAAACAAAAAATCCCCAAAGGAACTGCCAAAGACACGTTTCGTTTTGTATCTTTCAGAGTCCTCTCTCACAAGCATAGCTAGAGCTTTCACATCCTGTGAACTCAGCATCCTGTGACTCCTCCTGGATTTCTGTGAGGTCGGCCTAGTAAATGAGGATACAGATTGGTATAGACAACATCCCACTGGTAGTTTTGCTAAAAATATGCTAATGAACCTCCAAATAGGGTCTGTAACCCTTGTGTGTTCGTTCCTGTGACCCTGAGAGATCAACATCTATTGGTTCTCAGGGCTTTGGATAATCAGTGTAAACTATGTTTTTGGGAACTAAAGAGAAAGGTTTCCATTGGCCTTGATTGGTACTAGAACCAAAACTTAACGGTCTAAGACACTGAGAATATCTGACATCATGAGGATTTAAGAGTAGGTAAAACTTTATTAACACAGAAGCCAATGGGAGAAGAAAGAACAGAACTTCCTGCTTGGAAATTCAAAGGACCTACTTAACATAACAAATCGTTCAGACCATGGCAACGGGACACGTGAGACAGGCATCACAGTTACCACAAGGCACTACGGGTGTGAGTTATATGCAGTGTCCCAATGCTCCAGCGAACAAGACTCTCGCCCTCACTGGTGCTCTCTGAACTATGACATGTGCACATGAACGGCCATGCACTGTGCTGCTGGGACTCGTTCACTGTGACAGATCAGTGACTGCACCGTACTCAACTTTGAAATGAGATTCACTTCTTTCACATTTATACCGGTGTGAATGATACACACTCCTTATGTACATTTTAAAAATGTGAGTGGACTATACTACCTTAAATATCTAAAATATCCTGTTCTGTTTCTAACTCTGTATGTTAACTTGAGTTTTGAAAACAATGCCTTGATTGTGCCAATGGCCATCAACTCGTGTATAACAGAGTGCGTGCGTGCATGTGTATGTGTGTGTGTGTGTGTGTGGTAGGTAAATAAAAAGTAAGCCCATAAAAAGTGAAGAGATAACCAAAACACAGTCTGATTCTGTTTGTTTTATTCTTTTTTTTTTCTTTTGAGACGGAGCCTCAAGCTATCCTCCTGGATAGAGTGCTGTGGCATCACAGCTCACAGCAACCTCCAACTCCTGGGCTCAAGCGAGTCTCCTGCCTCCGCCTCCCAAGTAGCTGGGACTATAGGCACCTGCCACAACACCCAGCCATTTTTGGTTGCAGCCATCATTGTTGTTTGGCGGGCCGGGCTGGGGATTCAAACCCACCACCTTAGGTGTATGTGGCTGGTGTCTTAGCTGCTTGAGCCACAGGCGCCGAGCCTGTTTGTTTTATTCTTAAGGATAAATATTTTCATGCAAAAATAAGAGCCACTCTTTCCAGAAATACAATATACTTAAAAATATTGATTGAAAATGTCTCTCTGAAAACCAAAACAATCTGCCATAACAGGGATGTGAGAAGAAACCAAAAGAAAAAAGATAAGGAGACATAAAAATATTCACTGTAATTTCTCAAGAAAATCACTAAGAGGGCCAGGCGTGGTGGCTCACGCCTATAATCCTAGCACTCCTCTCAGGAGGCCGAGGCAAGTGGATTGCTTGCGCTCATGAATTCGAGACCAGCCTAAACAAAAGCGAGACTCCATCTCTACTAAAAATAGAAAAACTGAGGCAAGAAGATTGCTTGAGCCCAAGAGTTGGAGGTTGTTGTGACCTATGACACATAGCACTCTACCTGGGGCGATAGCTTGAGACTCTGTCTCAAAAAAAAAAAAAAAAAAAAATCAGTAAGAGCTAAAGAAGTAGAGTGGCAATTCCTAAAAGCAACCTCATTTCTTTTGGGCTCCCTCGCCTTTTAGCTGCAGAATCCCAGGGAAAAGACCTGGTTACATCCCATGTGGAAAGACCTACACCAGAAGAATCCTAAGAGGTGAGAGTCCAATCCACACACATCTGATGAAGAAAGCTTATCCCACAGCATCTCCCTGGATACTGGCCACTCTGCTTCATCATCCAGTGACAGCACATAAGCTGACTACGTGATGACAAAACTCACTACCTTTTTTAGATAGCTCCACAAGGTTCTCCACGATCAGCTTCCCAGCAAGCTCTCCAGCTTCCTGTCAGTGAGGTCCTATTACTCAAACGCTGCAGCCTCGGAGAGGAGGATTTAATGTTTTGTGTAGCAGTGCCTTACTTTTTTTTTTTTTAATTTATTTTTAACTTTTTTTGTAGTGCTTTACTTCTACTTCTATTTCTGTTGTTCCTTCTGCCTATCACATCCTATGACCAATACAGCTGCTCACCTCCTACAGAAAAGCCTGCCCTTCCTCAGAGGGCTAGCATGGGTACCAATTTCCCCTTGCCACTGCTCACAGGCCCGGCCAGAACTAGCTCCCTCTCTCCTTTGTATTTATACACCACTCTCTCTATCTCAGTTACAACACATATTGTCACAATCATCATACTGTCTACCAGATTCTGACCTGTTTTCAGATTTCAGGGGCAGTCATTCACCTCCCTTGCCTGGCACACCTTACAAGCGTTCCACAGGAATACTGAACTGAAACCCAAGAAATGATTATTACCGTATACGCTTGTGAAATGGCTTTATCAAGATGTCACACAATTCCCCATTTAAAGTATACAATTTGATGGGGTTTAGTATTATAATCATAGGATTATACAATCATTACCACTATCCAATTTGAGAACATTTTTTTTCCATTCCTCTCTCAGTCTTACCAACCCTAGATAACCACTCATCTATTGGCTCTATGGATTTGCATATCCTGAATATTTCAAATAAATAGCACCATCCAATCTTCAGTCTCTGTGACCGGCGTCTTTCACTGATGTAATCACACAGTCATCCACATTACAGCATCATCAGTATTTCACTCCTTTTTATTCCATCCTCGTGGGTATGAAATTGTATCTCATTGTGATTTTGATTTGCATTACTCTACTACTACGTAAAGCATCTTTTCGTGTGCTTATTGGCCATTTGCCTTATTTAGAGAAATGTTTATTCAGATCCTTTGCCTATTTTTTAATTGGGCTATTTTTTTTTTAATTACCAAGCTGTAAGAGTTCTTTACATATTCTAGGTATAAGTTCCTTATCAGATACATGACTTGTAAATATCTTCCTTCATTTTATGGGCTGCCTTTTCCCTTTCTTGATGGTTTGCTTTGTAGTACAAGTGTCTAATCTTGATAGAATCCACTTATCTTTTTTCTTTTGTTCCATATGATTTCAGTGTCATTCTAAGAGGCTTTGCCTACCACAAGATTTCCAAGATTTACTCCCATGTCTTCTAAGAGGATTAAAGTTTCAGCTCTTTAAGTTCTTTGATCCATTTTAAATTAACTTGCTCATTCTTTTCCATGACTATTGAATTAACCGAGCATAATTTGTGGAAAAGACTATTTTTTCTTTTGAGATAGGGTCTTGCTCTATTACCCCAGCATGAAGACGAGAGTATAATCATAGCTCACTGCAGATCAAATGCTGACCTCAAGTGATTCTTCTGCTTCAGTCTCCAAAAGTACTAGAATTATAGGTGTGAGCCACTGTACTTGGCCTAAAAGGACTATTCTTTCCTCAATGAATAGCTTGGTGCCCTTGTCAAAAAATAGGTGACCATACTACACACAGTTTATTTATGGACTCTCATTTTTAATCCACTGATCTGTATGTTTATGCTTATGCCAGAAGTGAAGTCTCTTGATGACCATAGTTTTGCCATGAGCGATCCCCCTAGCTCAGTTTCCAAAGTAGCCAGCACTACAGGCAGGTGCCATGCCCATCTCACTTTTTTTTTTTTTTTTTTGAGAGATAGGGTCTTGGTATGTTGTCCAGACTGCTCTCAAACTCCTTGCTTTAAGCGATCCTCCTGCCTTTCCTTCCCAAAGTGCTGTGATTATGGGCATTAGCCACTGTGTCCAAACTGTAATAAGTTTTTTTTTTTTAATTGTTTGGGATTCATTGAGGGTACAAACTGTAGTATGTTTTGAAATTAGGATTGTTTCGGCTATTCTTGATCTCTTGAATTTCTATAAGAGTTTAGGATCAGCCTGTCAACTTCTGCAAAAAAAAAAACCCATTGAGGCTTTGATAGAGGAGATTATAGTTAACCTGTAGATCAATTTGAGGAATATCGTCATCTTAATATAAAGTTTTATGATCAATTACAAAGTTTTATGAACAAGGGATGTCTTTCCATTTACTTAGGATTTCTTGAATTCTGTACATTTTTATTAGACTGAATCTATATCCCATCATTCCATCTAAGACATCTATAGATCTCCCCAACCTCAAGCTCTGTCACCTATTTTTTTTTTTTTTTTGAGATGGAGCCTCAAGCTATCCCCCTGGGTAGAGTGCCATGGCATCACAGCTCACAGCAACCTCCAACTCCTGGGCTCAAGCGAGTCTCCTGCCTCCGCCTCCCAAGTAGCTGGGATCACAGGCGCCCGCCACAA
>CAUYQV010150018.1:0-88429 GCA_963574575.1 Galagoides demidoff | reverse complement strand
TAGTTTGTAGTGCCACCAGCAGTGTAAAAGTGTTCCCTTCTCTCTACATCTATGCCAGCATCTGCAGTTTTGAGATTTTTGTGATGTGGGCCATTCTCACTGGGATTAGATGGTATCTCAGGGTGGTTTTGATTTGCATTTGTCTAATTATTAGAGATGATGAGCATTTTTTCATATGTTTATAAGCCATTCATCTGTCTTCTTTAGAGCAGGTTCTACTCATCTCTCTTTCCCAGTGATCTAAAGGATTGTTGGCTTTTTTTACGTTTATTACTTTGAGTTCTCTGTAGATCTTAGTTATCAAGCTTTTGTCCCAATCAAAATATGCAAATATCCTTTCCCAATGTGTAGGTTGTCTGTTTGCTTTGGTTGTAGTCGTCTTAGCTGTACAGCAGCTTTGCAGTTGCATTAAGTCCCATTTGTTTATTTTTGTTGTTGTTGCAATTGCCAAGGGAATCTTCTTCACATCTTTTGTATTAACCTGGATGGATGTGGAACACATTATTCTTAGTAAAGCATCACAAGAATGGAGAAATAAGAACCCTATGTACTCGATTCTGATATGAGGACAATTAAGGTGGTCTGATGGTGTTTCTGACCCAACCTGACCAGCTGGGCTTGGCTCCTGGATCTACTGTATTAGGAGAAGTTGTCCACCAACTCTGAGCCTAACCCTCCCCATCTGTAAACTGACCATCCTCACCCTCCTCCGAGTGGGTACAGGCAGTGTGATGCATGAGAGGCACCAGCCAGCGCCCAACCCCTGCAAAGTGCTCAGTATATGGACCTCGTTGTGATGGGCACTCAACCAACAGGGCTCAATTTGGTGCGAGAACAGTTTAGCTTCATCACACCAGACCGTGCTTCATTTAGGGAAAACATTGCCCAAGAAATGCCCTATTTGGAAACACGCTGTTTTCATATCCTAACTTTCTTCTGAGTTTTTCAAATCCAACAATCTGGAGCCCATGTGGGGCTCAGTGGAGACGGGGTATGTTTGTGTGTTCTGTATACATCCCAGCGCCATGTAAATCACAGCAGGCAGAACAACACCCTGGGCGGGGGCACTCGTTCCCTTGTTGGTTTTTGTCATTTTTCTAATTATAAACACACAGGCGTGCATGTGCACACCCACACCGTGCATTGCCTTTACACTCCTGGACAGGGCCGTCTTGAAGGACAGCCAAACACTGCTATCTGCAAGCTCTCTTCTTTTCTCGTAAGGACCTCCCACCCCTCGCCCCTCCACAGAGCATAAGTACTGCCTCAGCGTTTCCTTGGCCAGGGCAGAGACCTGAGTGCTAAACAATAAGCTCTCTGTTTCTCACAGATGTGCCTGTGCCAATAAAAGAAAGGAAAAAAAAACAAAAAACCTCTTGTACCATGCCAAGATTAAAGCCTTCTTCTTGTTTTATTTGAAGGCATATGTTTCAACACCATGAATTCTTAGAGGAAACTGTAATCAGGTAGTTAAAATTGCACTTAGTCATCACATACGTTGTCCTTCTTGAGGAAGTACACTAAAAAAAGTGTTGTCCCTGGGGATTCTGCTCCTATCTCTTTCTGCAAAGACGGAGCACCCTCCCAAACAAAATGCAGTAACAGCATGAGAAATTGGCAGTCGCAGACAAAGCCACCAGTACGCTCTGATTAACCTTCCTTGCCTGTTGAGAACATTCCCTTGGCAGTTTCATAAATAGTGCACATTGCTTTGGGACCACCGCCTCTGATTGAAAGATTTTAATTATGGGTTCAAAGGACAAGCCATAATAAGGAAGTCTGAGGATTAAGAACTAAGGTGACTCAGCAGTGGCCGTCCAAATGTAACTTGCAAGCTGAATATAAATGTGTGTGTTGTATGATAATATAGCTGATCCTCACTACAAGGAGACCTGATAGGTTCTTTTCCCAGTATAAGAGTGGCCTTGATTGATATCCTCTGCAGAGGGACTGGACCCTAGCAGGCATCGTGTCTGTTTGACTTGGCACCAACAGTATATGTGGGAGGTCTTCCATAAGTGCTGATTGAACTAAATTGTAAGGCTGCAGAGTAAAGAATGGTGTGGTGTCAACATACACAGGCTATGGGGCTCTCACGTTCAAATGCTGGCTCTGCTGCTTACGAGTTCTGCAACCTTAGGCGAGCAATTTAACCTTGGTGTTCCTGTTTTCTCATCTGTAAAATGGGAATAAAAATAGAACATTGACCTCATTGGGTTGTAAGGATAGAATAAGTTGACAAATAAATGAAGCAGAGAACAGTGCAGGTTACCATATTTGAGTGAGTGCTACATAGATGTTAGCGACTACTTTTATTTTATCAAAGCAGTTCAGCAAGAGTGCAATTTGCATGAGAACTTCCTAGGTCTTCTCAGAAGAAAATGAGAAGAAAACTGTCAGACTAATCACTGGACACCTGAACACTACCCCCTCCAAATACTCCCACTTTGGGAGAAGAACAGACAGGTAATCCCAGTGTAACCTGCTATGCTGGTGTCATTATTCATATGCTTCCATTCATTCTTAAGATTGTCACAGCGTAAACCCCAAATTGTGTGACCAACCCACACATGATCCATCTTTTTTTTTTTGAGACAGAGTCTCACTATGTCACCCTGAGTAAAGTGCCATGACATCACAGCTCACAGCAACCTCAAACTCTTGGGCTTAAGTGATTCTCTTGCCTCAGCCTCCCAAGTAGCTGGGACTACAGGTGCCCGCCACAGCACCTGGCTATTTTTTTTTTTTTTGTCATTGCAGTTATTGTTGTTTTAGCTGGCCCAGGCCAGGTTCAAACCCCCCAGCCTTGGGGTACATGGCCGGCACCCTACCCACCAAGGTACGGGCGCTGCCCACCTGACCCATCTTCAGATCTGGTTCAGAGTGAAATTCAATTGATGTGCCACCAAAAAATGCTCTTTATAGACCTTTCAGCTCTGAATTCATTCATAAAACAAAAGGAGCAAGATAAGACCCTTGATTACCCAGGAGTTGTCATTAGTCGAGATGAGAGGGGACACCTTACAGCTTGGAGAAAGCTGGTTGCGGCACAGTGGTGCTTAGAAGAGGACCAGCCAAGGGGACGGGTGTCCACATGAGGTGGACCACAGCTATGACCACAGGCAGGGCAGCAATGGGTGTCCCAACAATATCCTCCAGAAAGGGAGGGCTTTGGGAAATTTGGAGCCTTGGAGACCAAGGAATGATATTGGAACTAGTACCTACATCTGGAACTTAGTCAGTACATAACAAATTGTCTTTCAAAACACAAAGCTGATGACCCTATCCCTCCCCTTTCAGCAAAGCTCATCTGTCTACAGAGCTCCTGCTGGCTCCGAGAGGCGCGCTGTGAGCACGCTCCCTAGAGGTGCGCTATGAGCACGCCCCCTAGAGGTGCACTGTGAGCATGCCCCCTAGAGGCGTGCTGTGAGCACGCGACTGTCCAAAATACTTGGTCCTCACGTACATAAAGAAGGAGCTCATGGATCTGGAGGCATCTTGATGTCCACCCCGAGCCCCTGCCTGGTATCTTTTGTGCGATCCCAGATATCAGCCTTACATGTCTCCATTCTGCCCAGAGGCTGTCCCTCTGCCCCACAGTCCTGCCAGTGCTCAGTGGACTGGCTCTTTCAGAACTAGCACAGAGTAGGCACCCAGGAACCCTTAGATGAATGGAGGAGTGTGTTTGGTGATGAGGGAGAGGGAGGGCTCCAGCATTAACACATGTTGCCTCCGCACATTCTCTTCCACTCCTCACAGGCAAAGAAAGCCTAAATTGTCCAACTGCAAATTCGGGGAAATAATTTGGTGATGCTGACTCAGGTCCTCCTCTCTGTCAGCTGGAGGAGGGGTCTCCCCTAGGAAGACACCAGTTGTTTTCAGATACACTTGTGCTGGGTGGGTAGGTCTGTCAGATTGTAGGTGGCAGGCTTGCAAGCCCACGTGCCCGCATCATAAAGTCACAGGCTCTCAGATCCACTTTATCTTAACACCAGGCCACCTCCAGGTGGGCACGGATACTGTCTAGCTCCATCCTGGCCAGGAGCATATAGATGTCTTCGGGGTCCTTGGTCTTCATACCTTCATGGGAGCATGACCTGCAAGTATTCATTTTAAGGCAAAAGTTCATCTTTTAATTATCTTTCTTCCCCATCTATTAATGATCTTAATTATGTTCATTCTGAAGCCAATGGGAAAACCAAGACCAAAACTTGAGTCTCCTCACTTTTATTTGCAGATTAAATCTCTGGACTAAAGACACACCGTCCCTGTTTTCTTGCACAAAAGAATATGGAGTACTCCATCTATTTTTTTCTTTTTTTGAGACAGAATCCCACTCAGTCATCCTAAGTAGAGTGTGGTGGCATCATAGCTCACAGCAACCTCAAACTGTTGGACCCAAGTGATCCTCCTGCCTCAGCCTCCCAAGTACCTGGGACTACAGGTGCCCACCACCATGCCCAGTTAATTTTTTTCTATTTTTAGTAGAGACAGGGTCTCACCCTTGCTCAGGCTGGTCTCAAACTCCCAAGCTCAGGCAATCCACCCATCTCGACCTCCCAGAGTGCTAGGATTACAGGCGTGAGCCACTGTGCGGGGCCAGAGTGCTCCATCTAGAAGGAAGACTTAAGGTCCATGGTCCACTTATGTTCACCCAAGCAGTGCTGGGATCAGACAGTACTGGGATCAGACAGTGTTGTGATCAGATGGTGCTGTGAGCAGACAGAGTTGAGACAAAGGAGGGAGCTCTTTGGTCTGGTTTCCTGAGTCCTTTACTGTCTTAAGATTTTTGAGAACCTCAAAAAGCCTGTGTTTATGTAGATTATATCTGTCTACAATGACCATATTAGAATTTGATACTGAGAAAAATTTTAAATATTCACATAGTGATTTATTTCAAACAAATAAAATCCATTACACGTTAATGTAAACAGCACATAGATAACATAAATAGCACTTTTATTCTATTTTTAAAACTATATTTTCCAAAACAGAAAATCAAAAGAGTGAGAAGAGTAACAGTGCTTGGGATTTTGGCAAATCTCTTTAACTTCTGTCTTAATAAAAAGCAGCTAGTTTCTCATATCAGCTTCTGTATTCACTTTGTTGCAAGATATTGTTATAATTTGTGTATTTGAAGAAAATTCAGCCTCACAAGATAAAACAGCAGGAAAAATAGAGTCTCACACATTTCCTGAGAAGTGTTTGGGGGCCTCCAGAGCCCCCTGGAGTACCTTTGAGGACTGTGGGAGCCTCAGACCCTGGGAGCCAGTAAGGAGAGTGACCAAGACGGGCTCTCTCTCCTGGCCCCTCTCCTTGGTGCACCATACTCTTTGATTTCCGTCCCTTCTGCTCTGTCCTCTTCCTTCTCAATGTAGGAAACAGAACAAGTCACATCTGAGAGTGTCTCCCACTTGGGAGTCCCTCACACACACACATGGCTGGACAGGCAGAGCATGGGTAGAACCCAACTAGCACTTTGCCTGGAACATTTTGTGAATGAATATCCTCTGGGAATCCAAGGCAACAGCGGGCAGCTTATTGTATATTCAACCATATAAACATCGATTTTGTCTTTTTCCATCAAAAGTGTCCTAACTTTTTCTTCTCATCTGCTTCTTTTCTCTTAGTGTCACCCAACGGTCTCCCCGGGAGAGTCTGGGTGCCTATGAGACATTGGCGGCTTTACAACATTGAAGAACCCTGGTTGAACCTCATCTGAAGAGAAAAAGAATGTTCCAGATAGAGACACAGAAACCAACCTGAGAGATTTTGAAGCAGAAGCAAAGATCGAGGATCTAAGAAGAAAGATGAAGAAGGGGTGTGTGTGTGTGTGTGTGTGTGTGTGTGTGTGTGTAATTATTTTGTATGTTCCATTAATTTCGAAGGAATTATTTTGAAAATAACAATTTTACAAAAGAAAGTATCTTGGACCAGAGTGGAAAGAAAAATTCCATGTAAGAATTATAACATCCACATTAGGCAGGACTCCATCAAGTAAGCCATCTGTAGACACATCCCAAGTGAATCTTGCCAAAAGTTAGCCAATGGTGACCAAGACATATTGACTTTTTCACTGGCGTCTTCTAAGACTAGAATCAACATCTATTTCTGCTGCAGGGTATCACCGTTATCTGTAGCCTGAGAATCCATGACTTTCCACTTTCATTGACTATTTAGCTAGAGGAATAAAAGATACTTGTTAGAAGCAAGACAATTAGCCCCTACCTCAAATTCCAAAACAATGGCACCCACTGCTTCCTATTCATAGTGTGATTGCTGAGTCCTCAGAAATGCAAGTGCATCAACTCACAGCAGCCCAGGGGTTTTAATGTCTCTGTGAGCCATGCTCCCATCATCCGACTTGGAAGAGTGTGCACTCATACCCACCTCCGCCCACTCATCCTTGACCTCTCAGGGACAGAGGAACAGCAGCTCTCCTCCAGGACCCCATCCTGCTGGTATGACCCTCATGCATTTCCCTTTCCTTCAAGCCCTGAACCTTTAATCTTGTAAAGAATCACTTACAGGAACTCTGTCCAGTCTCTGCCCTGGAAAGAGCTTTGAACCCCACAGTAAGTTGCAAAGAGGCTAAGTATAGAGGTTTGGGCCACCTGCAGTCATGGTTCATGCTGCCAAGGGCAATGCGCTTTTTATCACCAATCCCCACCCCAACTTTAGAGAATATTATCACCCCTAAAGAACCTCAGGTGCTCACTTTATCTCCCAGGCAGGGTCAAACTTTCGTCATTCTTGTTTGTATGCCAGGTATGTGCATTACACGTACTTGAGTGTAGATGTAAGTGTACGAGCATTCCATGTCCTTTTTTGATTTATATTCTGCCCATATGCCCCTGTGCTGCAGAGTCCCCTGCCCCTGGGAAGTCCTTGGTAGACATCCCCAAGCCTCCAGGATAGAATAGTGTTCCCTCAGCCCTGCACCACCCTGCATGATATCTCATTAGAAGGGCATTCAAAGAAGAACATTAGCTGACAAGGCTCTTTGAAGAATTTTTTTCCATTCCCATAAGAGAAACTTCCCAAAGGGAGATTCAGATCACTGCCTTGGTTTGTTTAGTGCTTTAACTTTAGTTTGCAGCTACCCCTTTGCAGGAAATCAATCAACAAATATTTAATCAGCACCTACTATGTATCTATCACTCGGAGCCTCTCCACGTGGGAACCCAGGGAAACTAAAGCATAATCTTCGCCCTCCAGGAGAACGTGACCTACTTAGGAAGACAAAGCTGACACAAAACAATTAAATGCTACACTGTGTGGATCTAAATAAGGGAGAGAGTTGTAGAAAACTATATCCTAGAAGGGACAGAATTTGTCTTAGGACTTGAAAGATGCATGGGATTTAGACAAGGAGAGGAGAGAGGTCACTAAAATCAAAGAGAGATTGTGCAAGGACAGGTGCTGAGGAGGCTGCACCAATTAGAAGGAAGGCAACACTACAGGAAGCCTTAGAAAAGAGGGTGATTAGAGACCAGAGTGTGGAAAGTCAGACGCCTCGGGAAATTGAACACAATCTTGACGTTTTCTCTACTTCATAATTTTGGAGTAGTCCTCGGATTCTTTCCTTGAAAAATGGGGCATATTATCACCAGGTTGTGATGGCTTGAGATGTCTGGAATTATGTGGATGAATACATTGCCTGATATTCAGTTTATATTATAGCTCTGAACATGGCCTTTTTTTTTTTATTAAATCATAACTGTGTACACTAATGCATTTATGGGGTACAGTGGGCTGATTTGATATAGAATGTGGAATGCTTACATCAAACTGGTTAACATAACCATCACCTCACTTACTTATTTGTGGGGGTAAGACATTTATACTTTCCTTCAAGTTTTTTAAAAAAGCATTATTGAAAGACTCAAACAGCAAACAGTAAAGACATTAATCTGAATGACTCCTCAGGGCGATTGTTTTTGCCCTGGCTTCTCTGAGCCCCAGAATTCCAAAGGGGGGGCCTCCGAGGAGCCCCATGGGAGATGAGGTAGAGATAAGCCAAGAAAGGGCCTGGCTGCCTCCAGGCAACCCTGCTTTTAGCCACTTGTTATTGAGTTTCCATTTAGAATTTTTAAACATAAATAAATCCCTGGTGCAAAGAAGTTTTTGGTGACTACTCATTCAGTCATTTGTATGTCAACCCATTAATCAACTTATTTAGGTTGAATCCTTCTTTTAAGGAGGCACACACACACACACACAAAATATATATATGTATACACACACACCACTGTAATTATTAATATAATATGATTGATGAATTCATAAACTCATGCCCTCATTTCTCAAGAACTTGTTGAGAGCCAACTACGTACCTAGCATCTACTGGTCAACATGCATAAAAGGGATGAAGCCAGATTGATGGACTTTGGCCTTGAACTCCAGGGCAAGGAAATGGATGAGAGGAAGCTGATTAATGATGATGATGAAGACAGTGATGACACAGCCGATGAGGACACCAAGGCTGAGCCCACACTGTATGCCAAGCATGGTGCAGCAAATACATCAGCTAATTTAATTTCTGCTACAATCTTATGAGATATTATCAAACTGAGACTGACTGAGGTTTAAAGTGTTTGCCCACAGCCATGCAGCTTGAAAGAGGTAGAAACTAACTTGAAAGGATTAATTGACACAAGAATTAATTGACATGGCTTTATAATGAACACAAGCTACCAGAAACATTCATTTGGTCTTTAGGTATTATTTTACACAAGGAGATATTTTCTTTACAAAATCTCTCAGATTTACAGGCTAAATAACCATCGCCTGGGCCCTAAAAACAGAGATGGCCTCTTTTCCCCTGCTTTACTAGCCAATTCTGTTCTCCTACTTGGAGTCCATAGCAACAAATTAAAGAAAATGAAAACAGGATGTGAAGACCAACTTTAGAAAAAAGAGCAACTACCAGAATCTAACACTGTATATTTTTCAAAATATACAACTACGAACTTCATCTCATAACACGCTCCCTATAACATTGTTAGTCCAGAATCCAAGCTCAGAAACACATTATTTGCTAATGGGGTTTGGATACTTGCTGTTGTTACACTGCAATTAAAATAAAATAAAATATGTCTAAATTATTCCTAGAAGATGGGATTTCTCACGAAATTGCCCACTTTCACCATTAATAAGTTACCATTACTCTTATGATCACTCAGAGCAAATGCAGACTTTTTTTTTATTGTTGGAGGTTCATTGAGGGTACAAGAAACCAGGTTACACTGATTGCATTTGTTAGGTAAAGTCCCTCTTACAACTGTGTCTTGTCCCCAAAAGGTGTGTCACACACCAAGACTCCACCCCCCTCCCTCCTTCCCTCTCTCTGCTCTTCCTTTCCCCACCCCTCCTTCCTTCTTTCTCTCTCTGCTAAGGGTGGGGGAGGAGGAGAGCAGACATCTTTTTTAATGGCTGAATATACTCCATGGCATACATATACCACAGCTTTACATCTTTTGTATTAACCTGGATTGAGTTGGAACACATTCTTCTTAGTAAAGCATCACAAGAATGGAGAAGCAAGAATCCGATATGCTCAATTCTAATATGAATGCAATAGTTGAGCTAATACATTGGAGGGGTAGGGGAATAAGGGATCAGGCAGAGGGAAGGTGGGAGGAGGATGGGGTGACAGTGAGGGCACACCTCTTGGAACAAGAGGGACTTTACCTAAAAAATGCAATCAGTGTAACCTAATTCTTTTGTACCCTCAGTGAATCCCAAACAATAAAATAATGATAATCACATTCTTTTTTTTTTTTTTGAGACAGAGCCTCAAACTATTCCCTTGGGTAGAGTGCGGTGGCATCACAGCTCACAGCAACCTCCAACTCCTGGGCTCAAGCGAGTTTCCTGCCTCTGCCTCCCAAGTAGCTGGGACCACAGGCACCCACCACAATGCCTGGCTATTTTTTGGTTGCAGCCGTCATTGTTGTTTGGTGGGCCTGGGCTGGATTCGAACCCGCCACCTTAGGTATATATGGCTGGCACCTTAGCCACTTGAGCCACAGGCACCGAGCCAATAATAACATTCTTAAGAAAAAAAAAAAAGAGCAGGAGTCAGCACAGTTACCTGGGCCCTAACCAATGCTGTATTTTTTGGCTTCAGCAATGCATGATCAACAAAAGCAGGAGGGAGAATGCATAAATATAGGGTGCCACCAAGATGTTCCCTTGCTAGAGTTATTTCAGTACACTATCATTTCTACCACAGAGAAAAAAACAAACAAAAAAAGCCATTTGCTTTTGTCCTGTGAATTGGGTTGTAGGACATCAAAACAAAGTATATTATTAGCATAAAATAATATTAGCATCAATGGAAAAAGAATCAAGATATTTGGGGGGAGGGAGAAAATAGCTCACATAATAGGTGGCCCACTGATTTCAGTTGACTTCACTGTAGCTGCTAAACTGTGAAATTTCCATAATAATATAGAATATAGAGAGCAAACAACAATTTTATTTGATAGGGAAATTGCATCTTGATACTGGATATTAAATTCTACAGCATATTCAATGATATTTTCAAAGCATTGAAAATGCAGACATATATTTTCATTTTTAAATGCAGTTGTAATGTAAATAATAAATCCACCACAATTTGGCTGGTCCAGAGACTGCCAGCATCATTAACTCAGAAACCCAGAGATACAAACGCTCTACTTATCTTGCTATGCCCTCAGCCAGGAGTCTCCTATAACTCTGTGGATGTTTATACATGCCCTCCGCTTCATCTACATTTCTGTCTTGCTTAAGGGTCTTCTGGGGTTCCCTATTGCTATTTGTATCACATTTTAACCAGTCATTGCTCCTTGATGCCCTTCTTTCTCTGTGCCTGTATCCTTTTTTATTTCTTCCTACTTCTCTCCCCACTCTTTCAACAACAAACCAAACCCATCTTCCCTCAGCTTCCCACCCTGTCCATTACAGAAGATTGATTAAAAACTGGCCACATTTTTCCCTTTCTTATACTGATGCTCTTTGAAATGTGACCTTTCAGCTCTTCTCATCAAGAGGGCTAGACCCCCAGTTTGCTTGGGTCAGGAAAAGACTAGACCACGACTAATCCTCAGGATGCCTTGAAACTCTGCTCTTGCTATGGAAATTGGCTCTTGTTAGCTTTCTAGAGGATGAAAGTCCATGTGGAAGAAGTCGAATTTCTCCAACAGTCACTAACTCCCAGAAGACCCACATAGTCGACACAGAGGTGCTGAGGCCGACAAGATCAAAACCACCCAGCTGAGCTCAACCTAAGTTCTTAACCTCCAGAATCACATGCTGTTGTTCTAAGCCACTGAGTTTTAACATGGTTCATTGCACAGCAAGAACAAATGGACATATCTTGTTTTCCTTTTACTTTTCTGCATTCATCACACCTGACAGAACACTATTTCTTCCAGGAATTCCAACCTCAGAAAATGACATTTACCAACCAAACAAATTATACATACCACTAACTCCCATATATGAATGTGTGGGTAGACAGATGGTCACCAAGCTAAAAGGACATGCCTGGGATTCCCAGTTTCTGTCACCACGACTTCGATGATCTTTTCTAGTTTTCCTTTTGTGCCTCCATTTGCTTTAACATGGGAATGAACATTTTAATTTGCCTACTATTGAGAAATTATAATACTAGTAAAAGCTCACACCTATAATCCTAGCACTCTGGGAGGCCAAGGCAAGTGGATTGCCTGAGGTCAAGAGTTCAATACCAGCCTGAACAAAGTGAGACCCCCATCTCTACTAAAAAAAAAAAAAAAGTAAAACTAGCCAGGCATTCTGGCAGGTGCCTATAGTCCCAACTACTCAGGAGACTGCGACAAGAGGATTGCCTGAACCTAAGAGTTTGGGGTTGCTGCAAGCTATGATGCCACAGCACTCTACCCAGGTTGACTCAGTCAGACCCTGTCTCAAAAAAAAAAAAAAAAAACTTTATGAATTACATAACATTCATTAGGCTTCCCAATTTTTAAGCTGAAAAATATTTCTTTTCCTTCACTTTTAACCAGCAATATGAAATACCCCCGGGAGGTAAATAGAATGTAATCCATTGACACCCCTGTAGCCTATTAATTTCAACCCTGACAACCTATAAAATTTGAACTGTAGTTATTGTGAGGCTGGGGCTCTCAGATAGTGTTTATACCACTATAAATAATATTTATCCAAACCACAATATGCATAGCACCTTACTTATTATTCTCCCTTAAAATACCTTGAAATCTTATCTTTGTGCATGTGTTTTAATTGATTTATGACCAAAAATTAAATTTATGTAAAACATTTACTCCTTTAACAAGAAGAAAAAAACTAAAAGCATCCCACCTACTGGTTTAAAAATATATTACAAGCCTACAGTAACCAAAACAGTATGGGACTGGCATAAAAATAGACATACGGGTTAATGGAACAGAATGGAGAGTGTAAAAATAAATCCACACATATGTGGTTGACTAATCCTTGACAAGGGTGCCAAGAATACACAATGAGGCAGGGACAATCTCTTCAATAAATGGTATTGGGAAAATTGGATATTCACATGCAAATAATGAAACTGGACAATTTGACCCCAATCTTACACTGTTTAAAAAGATCAATTCTGAAGGGATTGAAGGACCCTTTCCTTGTGTAGGAACAACAATGGGGGCTTGTTCACTGTCTTTGGTGAATGTATCCTGCTTTATAAACTTTCTTAGTCTGTAAACCTATCTTTCTTTTCCTCAATAAACTTTCTTTCACACTTGCCTTAAAAAGGAGGGGCGGGGGCACCAAAGACGTATATGTAAGATCTGAAACTGCTAAAACTCCTAGAAGAAAACATAAAAGAATAACTTCTTGATATTGGCCTTGGCAAATATTTCTGATATGAAACCAAAAATGCAGGCAGCAAAAGTAAAAATAAACAAGATTACATCAAACTAAAAACCTTCTTCACAGCAAAGGAAACAACCAACAAAATAAATGACAGCCTAAAGAATGTGAGAAATTATTTTCAAACCATACCTAATAAAGAGTTAATATCCAGGGCGGTGCCTGTGGCTCAAAAGGGTAGGGCGATGGCCTCATATACCAGAGGTGGTGGGTTCAAACCCAGCTCCAGCCAAAAAACAAAAAACAAACAATAATAATAATAAACAGTTAATATCCAAAATATGTAAAGAATTCCTATAACTCAATAGCAAAAAAAGAAGGCAAATAAAATGATTTAAAAATGGTCAAAGGACTCAAGTAGATATTTCTGCAAAGAAGACATATAAATGGCCAAGAGGTACGTGAAGAACCTCCACATCACTAATCATCAGAGAGGTGGAAATCAAAACAACAATGAGTTATCACCTTGCGCCTGTTTGCATGGCTACTATAAAAGAAAAAACCATTACAGAATAAGTGTCATCAAGAGTGTGGAGAAGAGGGAACCTCGTACACTGTTGATGGGAAACTGAATTGGTACACCACTATGGAAAACAGCATGGAAGTTAATCAAAAAAATTAAGGATAGAACTGCCATAGAACCTAGCAATTCCAGTACTGGGAATATACCCAAAAGAACTGATATCAGGATCTCAAAGAGGTGTCTTTATCCCCATGTTTATTGCAGCATTATTCACAATAGCTAAGATATGGGGATACCTGAGTGTCCATCAGCAGATGAATGTATAAAGAAAATGCAGTGCATACATGCAACAGAAACTCTTTCAGACATTTTTCTAAAAAGAAAATTCTGCCGATTTTGACAAGGATGAACCCCGAGGACATCATACTATGTGGATATAAGCCAGACACGGAAGGGCAAATGCTGCATGGCACCACTTCTATGAGGACCCTAAAATGGTCAAAGTCACAGAGGTCGAGAGTAGAATGGTGATTACAGGGCATTAGAGGGGAGATCAGAAGTCACTAGTCAAAGGTACAAAGTTTCACAAAAGAAGTAATTTTAAAAAGAAAGAAAGAATAAATTCACACCTTTCTCATTGACAAATCCCGACTGGCCTAGCGTAGCACCTGGCACGTAGGAAGAACTGAATCATTTTGGTTGGCCTAAACTTAACTCGAGCAGTGCTGCAATTATTTATATTAAAATGTATTTTTAAAATATCAATATCATGTGGACTTTGCATACATTCACTACGCTTGTTTTCAGTTTTGTGGAGAGTCAAAGCAAGATTGAGAAAACAATCTCTTTTTTCATAAACTATATTCTTAGACCTGCCTTCAGGAAACATTAATGAGGACTAGACCTGACGCTAACAAAAACTCACAATAATAGTCACTTAAGATAGAGGTTTATTTCTTTCTCAAGTAAGAATTCAGCTATAGGCAAACCAGAGTTGCAAGGTGACTTGTTCCCTTATGGCCTGGGGACTCAAGATCCTTTTACCTTCTAGCTGTGCCATTTCTGATGTAGAGCCTGGGCTCGTGATACAAGATGATAGTTAGAATTCCAGCCAGCAAACATATCCACATGCTAGGCAGCAAAATGAAGAAAAAGACAAAGGAAAAAAGGACAAAGGACACATGGTGGCGATCTTTTAAGAGAATTACCTGGAAAAGCTGCTTAAATTCCATCCACCATAGTCATGGTGAAAAGGGAGTCTGACAAAGTCCTTTCAAAAAATTGATCATATGCCCAGCTCTGATCAGAATTTTAAGGTGGAAAGAACAATTATCATAGCATGTGAGTAGCAATTCTGCAGAATGTGCTCTGTGTGGGAGACACTGTCCTCACATTTTCTAAGCGTGTAAAACTGCAGGTAACTTGCCAGTTTTCCATTTTGTCCTCCGTTTGTATAAGGGCGACCCAACAGGCAGTCTCTACTTACCACTCCCCCCAGGGCACAGAGTGATAGCAAGTGATACTTCCAGTTGCTAACTACCAGCTAGGACACTCTTCTGATGAAAAGGAAACCAAGACTAATGTAAGCTAAGGGAACTTAGTGTCATGACACACAAGTGAAAAGTTGAGGATGGGACTCTTTTCTGGAATGGTTTCATTCGAGCTCCACTGATGTCCCCAAGACTCTGTTCTGTTCATCTCTCACTTGGACTCCAGTTTCCTTTACTTGTGCTCTGTTTATCTCTCACCTGGGCTCACCATTCCTCTGCTCTAGGCCTGGTTCTTGGCCTACCTATAGTGCAAAGTGGCAATGGTAGCACCAGCCCACTTGCTTCCAGTCTGCAGGAAAGCACAGGCTCCCTGTGCTTGGATCAGACTGGTCACATGGCCAATGAGTGAACCAATCTCTGTAATGAAGGAGAACACAGCATGCTGATTTGCTGAAGCCGGTGGGCACCCATCCCTTATGTTAGGGATGAATTTGATGCTTTCTAAATTATGTGGCCTGAGAGTGAGAAAGAGTGGTTTCCCAAAAGGAATTTGAGGCATCATTGTACCATAAAAGTATAGGAACATGGATACTGGGAAGACAGACAGTAAACCTCTGCTATGAAGACATATTTCACACCATGTGCTATTCAATTGGTATTTTCCATGACTCAAGCTATAACCACTTCCCAAGATAGTCCCAGGACCGTGGGGCTGAGAATAAAAACAACTTCACAGGCTTGATGTGATAATTAACTTATGTAACATGTTCAAAATGTATGGTGTAACATTTCGAAGCAGGAATAAAACTTGTTAAGACACCATATTGTGAGGGTTACAAATTCCTGCTCCACCAGATTAGGCCACTAAAATATCGTTGTCATCATCAATATTATTCCTGGCATACAGTGGTGCCTAGCTGAGAAACTGGTGAGTCTCACAGCCAGGTCTTTCCTGCCTTCCCCCTGCATTCTGGTCTTGTCTTTTCATCCTAAATCTGTTTGACCTGAGTCTTGCCTACATCCTTCTCTATTATGTCACTTCTATGATAACATTTATTAATACAACAGAATTATTTGTTCTTGTCTCTTCCGTATCCCCAAGTTCCCATTTCACATTTAAAGTCTTCATCACATTAATTTCTAGGTAAACGTTCTGTCTTCTAACACAGAGTCTCTGTAAAAATACCAGTTCTAGAAGTTATCTGAAAAATGACTTCCCTCTGTGAATTCTGCCTATACTTTCTCCATCTCCTCCCGCAGGGAACTCTGAGAGACGCTCACGGGCCCCAGGTTTGATCAGGAAGTGAACAGTTTCAGGTTGAGGCCAACCTGACCGTGCACACCAGGAAGGCTCCAATATTTCCTCTGCAGCAGCTACCCTTTCATGCCCGCTCTCTGTAGATTCAGCAGCTACTTGGAAATGGTAAATAAGGGTCATCCTCATCTATGAAGCAGTTACCATATCTCAAACACTCCTTGCATATTATTGATCAGTCCCTGATCATATTTATAATTGCTGCATATATATTGATGCAGCCCTCTGCATATTTATAATTTATTATTCCATATCACGGATGAGGAAACTGAGATCAGAGACATTCAATTTTCTGACAAACATCGTATGAGAGAGAACAGTGAAACTGATTTTAAACCAGAGTTGTCTGATTGCACAGTCTCCACTTTTTCCACTCTGAAATACTGTAATTAAAAAGCTATTTCTTACAGATACTGATTGGGTGGAAAGCAATTTACTTTTACACTTGATAGATTATTTCAGATAGAATTGTAGTTATGTGTGGTGACTTTTCACCAGAGCACTGTCTCAATACAAATCAAGAAGGCAGGGATTAGGAGGATTTTTTTGGATGGGGGCCCACTTTACTTTGGGCTGGGCTCCAGGAATGATGAACAGAAGACGCAGCGAAGCTCACGGTAGGGAACAGAGAGAGCGACGTACGAGGTCTGACAATTACATTAAACTCATTCTAGAAACGGTGCTACACAACTCAGTGCTGAATATCACTATTCACCTTCAAAGTACTTCTCTTGGGAAGCTATGCCCCTATGCTAGCATCTAGTCTACTGTTTAAGGCAATTTTGGAACTCTTTGTTCTTAACTGTCCATGATAGCAGTCTTTGTATTACCCATAATGTCTTGAATGTTATCAAAATGTCTTCCTTTCAATATTTCCTTTATCTTCAGAAAAAGAAAAAAGTGATTGGGGGCCAGATCAGGTGAGTAGGGAGGATGTTCCAACACAGTTATTTGCTTACTGGCTAAAATGTCCCTCACAGACAGTGCTGACTAAGCTGGTACATTGTCATAATGCAAGAGCTGTGAGGTGTTGGCCCAGATTTTCAGTTAAGATTTTCCCCATTGTTTTGCTATCTCTAGGTACTTGGTCTGCTGTGCTTTTCACAGTCAGCCAATGATTTTGACCAAAGTTCAGTGGATTTTTGCAATGCTTCGTCAGTCGTACTCGTTGTTGGCCACTCTGATCTCTATCCAATGATGCCTTCTGTCCCCTCAGAAAAATGCTTAATCTATTTGTACATTGCCATTTTCTTCATGGCATTATCCCCATAAACTTGGGCTAAGATGTCCCTGATCTCACTTCCACTCTTGCTAAGTTTCACAAGAAATTTATGAATATTTGTTCATTGCTCTGACATTCTCGAGACGGCACACAAAAACACAAAACAACAATAATGAACACCACTCAGCAAGACACCGACACACCATGACACAAACACAACTGTGAGGTACTGGTACACCAAAGTCACGAAGCCTTACGGAGTTGTTTGCACAGAGTTGCCAACGTAAGTGCACGGTGGCAAGTTTGTGGACGTAATTGTCAGACCTCTAGTTCGCTTCCATATCAGGCACTAAAAGTCGCTCTCAAACATTAGTTCACGTGCATCCCTGCCACGTGGAAGCTGGTTACTGCACAGATTCCTGGGCTCCACCCCAGGTGATTGTTGCAGGTGACCCTTTACAGAATCGCTGTCCAAGATCTCAAAGCCCAACTGAGAATGCAGAAAGAAAGAATCAGGAAGGGTAAAAGGAGAAATGCAACCTCTTGAGCAATCTTAGATTAGAACCATTTATTGGAAAGGATCATTTTGTACAAAAGTCTTCTGTCTTGCAGTGTTTCTACAAAGAAAACAAAAATCATATAATCTTGGAAAAGATTGAATTTAATTATAATTTTGTGAATTAATTTATTGCAATGGAAAAGAAAAAGAAGAACCTTTGTAAATGAAATAATTACCTTCTGATTTGTCTGGTTGGGACCCTTGATGTTTCTTTTTTTTTTTTTTGCCAGGGTCGGTGCCCTACTCCTTGAGCCACAGGCTCCACCCCCCTTGATGTTTCTTTAAATTAGATGTTCTCATAACAGGACACAAGGCACTAATCTGGTTAGTCTAGATACTTAGAGAGTCAAATTGTCTAGTTATCAAAGCCCATTCTTATTTCCTGGACATTTATGGACAGGCTTTCAGGAATTGTTCAGCGATGGGCAGAGACCAAAAAAAATATTCATTGTTCTGAAGTGCATTTTCCACAGAGTCTATGTCTAAGTTGCTTACAGATAAAGGCAATAAAAAAATGTTTGGGGTCCAACATTGCAATATAGTTTGAAATTCCTTCCTTACTAAAATCCTAGCCAAAAGGCTTTCTTTAGTTTCGTATTAAATTATCCCATTTGGTTGGCTGCCTTAATCAACTTAACCGATTACTTACCAAATCACCATTTCCCTTTGTGCAAACAGCATATCACAGCTCAGGTGAACAATTCCTGGGCCTCCGCCCCTTCCTTTTTTTCTAACGGCTATGACTGTCTCCCATCCCACTTTCAACAGCGCTCTTATCCATAACCTCAAGTTCAGGTTCATATCGCTTTGCAGCTTTGTTATTTGGTTTGTCTAAAAAAATTTAGTAGTTTCAGATTTGTATTTCCTATTGGGGGGGAGACATGATTTCGGGGAGAGTTGGGGAGGTGACCGAACAAAGCCAGTTGAACAGTTAATGCTTTAACCTTGCGTATAATTTATACAATAAACAAAGTCACATGCTCCCCTAATAATTTAGATGTAAGCAAATGTTGATTTATTCAGGGAGGCTACCGCCAGAAGCAAAGCCTGCAGCACTAAAATTTGAATTAAACTAGGACAGAAGCAGGCTAGTCTATAATAACATTTGTATAATTTTATTTTTGCCCTTGGCTCAGTTCATTTCCTTGTACAGTAGATGCATGAAATTGGTTCTTCAGCCACCTTTAGCTGATGTTCATTGATATCCGGGCAGGCAGAGAAGCAAGAGAATGCACCTTTCGAAGCTTTGTGCTTTCAATCAGAAGGCCTTGAATTCCTAGGTCATTTGTGACAATGATTATCTTTCTCTGAATTGTGTTTTCAGCAAATATCTCAGAAAAGCTTCATTTAACCTAGAGAGACAGCCCCCCTGCCTCACTGTAAGGGGGCTCCTAGAACTGAGACAGTTAAATAGATGCAAATGTTGTGCTGTTTTTATTCCTTTATTCAAGCCCTGGGGCATGAAATCTGAGTTCAGTACTCCGCTTTCAGCAGTGAAAGGAGGGCCTTAAAAAATTCTTTAAATGATGGTGAAAAATAAACATTAACTTGAAACAGTGAAGGACCAAATTCTCCTCTTACGATTAACCTTTGGACTTAAATAAAAAATTAAAAACTCCATTTTACAACTTACCGCTTTTGTTAGGAACTGAGGCTCCGGTTGGGGGAGTGGGTTTAAGCCAGTAAATAATTTGTAAGTGCTTCTGAAAAGCAGCCGAAGTTTTCGATCCAAACATAGCCTAACTGGGTTCTTCCCAGTAGTTCTCTGAAACAAGGACATTCCCAGCTGCACAGACATCAATGGGAGCATTCTCAAACCCACACTCACCTTAAAATGTCTCACAATTTTGATCCAGTCCCTTCTATGCTTAGATTTTAGGCAAAGTAACAGCTCTTGGGGGGGGCTCAAAACTTCTGAATGAAGGAACGTATTCCCTTCATTTAGGAAATCAAATATGCTAAAAAAAATTTCCCTAACATTTTATGTGAGGGGAGTTAAGAAAAAAAAAATCCTGAAAGTCAGAAATGAAAGAATTGGTATTTACGCTTTATGTGAAATAGGCATTTATCTCTCACTTCTTCCAGCTGAGAAGGTAAATAGCAGCCCCAGTGTTTTGGAGGCAAATATTGTTCTGTCCTATTCTTGGTAACAAAATCTGCTCCCAGGCCTTCTCCATCCCTGTCTGATTGTGCCCTGGGGCTGTTGCAGGCAGCCAAAGGAGCCTTTCAGAAAATCCAGGCCATGTTTTGACTTCATTACAAATTCCAAATAGAACAAGTTTTCTTCGCCTGGCTCAGGCTTTGGTTATGAAAGTTTCCCACAGCTCTCAAAAATATACAGAATAATAAATGGCTGGGCAGAGAAAGAGAAGGCAATAGCAATTCTATCAAAGGTTTCGAGTCACATCATAAACCACAATTGCAGGGCCTGAGGAGCTTATGTCACTAGGACCCAGAGATAAAATGTTTTGCCTTTGGCCCTGAGGTCACACGTTGGGGCAGGAGCTTTGAGGTTGGGCCCTTTGTTTGTAGACTGGCGGGGAGAAGGAGGTCTCTCTCCACTGCTCTGTGGCCCCCTGGCCTTCCCTGGGGACAGGCTGTGAGGCTCAGCGAGCATTGTGAAACCTTCTCACCCCAGGGGTAGCTGTGAAGCTTTTAATGTTTTAGGGCATTTCCAGCATAAAAGCAAAAATTGATGAGTTTCAGTGGGATAAGCTCTGAGGCTCAAAGGAAAACCCCCTAAGGCGGTGGGTGTGAAGAGGAAATTTTTATTGTCTTGCTGTGGATTTTTTTTTCTTTCATTTTTCTTTTCTTTTCCGTTTATTAAGTCAAGATGTTATGTGAATGCACCAGTTAAATATTACATGCACACTTAAGGGGACCTTGTCCTCCCCAACTTACAGACGAGGCTCCAGACCGTCCAAATTCCTGTTTCCCAGTCTTCTTCCTCCTCTCTTCCTGTTCCAAGTTCTCTCTTTTCATATTCTAGACGAGGCTCCAGACCGTCCAAATTCCTGTTTCCCACTCTTCTTCCTCCTCTCTTCCTGTTCCAAGTTCTCTCTTTTCATATTCCTACCACCTTTTAGGGGGAAACATAAAGTGATGCTTTAATGGCAACTTCCAGAAGGCCATCCCTTATACAAACTCTAGATATGGACCTTACCAGCTTCCACAGAACATCCTTTCCCACACATTTGTAATTCAGAAATGTGTACGAACTACTTAAAATAACTCTGACAATGGGGAAATTTACATTCATTCCCCCCCACCCCGAAATAGTCTATGAACATCTACATCCCCCCCTAGAAGCAGAGGTTGTTGACTTTTTCTTTTCTTAACAGCTAAGAACCGAGTCCTGACAATTCCTCGCCCATCACATCAGATTGGTGGGATGTGACTTTGGGACATCACAGCAGTTCATTATGGTTCTTTCCTACGTGGCTCACAGTGGCATTCCCATCATCCACACGTGGCATGCCAACCTCTCGAATCACTGAAACTCTGTAGTTAGTGATTAGACTGGACACAAAATTGTCCCCCAATGCACATTTAAAGTCTTCGAACATGATCAAAATTTTATTAATGAGTTTTGGCTGGGAAGAACACTATGGTGCATCTTTATCTCTGTCGTTCACATTTAAACTTGTTGTAAACCCTTCCTCCAGGTGGGGCTTCCCTTGGTAACCCTATGAAGCAGAGACATTCGATAGAATCTGTAAGAGACAGTTAATCCCTTTGTCTATGTATAAGAGGGCTTGGTAAATATTTTATATTGGACTCCACTGGAATTAGAATATGAGGAGAAATTGTTTTATTAGAAAATCTGCCATTTGCAGGGAGAGGTCCGTGCCCGTGTGGCTGAGTCTACATGGAAGGCAGTGGAAGGAAAACAGCCAGGCACAAGGTGAAAACAAGTTCACCTATATCAGAAGTTGCTGCTGCATCCGAAAACAAAGACCTCACACTTTTTAAATGAAAATATACCATTAGCATCAGATACTAACCACAAGGTAATTATTTTTAAAGAGGTTCCTAAGTAAGCCCCCTCCCCATGACACCCTTAGGCTAATCTATGCACCTAGAGACTTAGTCTGCCCTTCGTTGTATGTGAGTGAGTTGTCCTTGGAGTGAATAAAAGCTGTTTTCTGTGTTCCTCTACCCTCCTGTAAAAAGGGGCGGGGAGGGGGGGAGCTACTTCAGAAGATACGACTAAAAATGCATCCGATTAAAAAACATTCCTCAAGGGCAATTTGGATGAAAGTTAAGCTGGGCAACTTCAAACTAGACCCCTTCTATAAAATACATCAAATTCAAAGAGGTTTTGTGTTTTATTTTGTTTTTTTTCCCAAGTTGCTAATCTTTCTAATGAATCTCAGACTCCATCAGCGAAACTGCTTTTTTGCTAAGAACAGTTTTTTAACTAAGGATGGGGCAAGGACTGATTTAACAGAAAGCACCCAAAATACTAATCGTGTGGCAAAACACTTTTCTGTGCCTTGTTCAAGGAAAAACTCTGTTCAGGGAACTTGGAGCTAAGAAAATTGTCAGCACTGGGGAGGATGGTTCTGTCCATCCAGGTAACTTACGGTGGGCCCTGTCCCTGAGGGCTCCCAGCCCCCGGCACACCCCCCACCTACATCCTCTCTGAAGTGAATTACAAGACTAGGGCTCCTCTTCAAAAACTCTCCATGAATAAATCTCCATCAGTGTAAAATATTAGATGCTGTGGAGATGTCTTTTTGAAGTAAAAAGATAATTCCTGCCCTCATTAGGCTACATTTTAGACTCCAACTACGACTGTATCTTACACCAAACATGTGAATCATCCAGTGTTCTTAGGCAGTAGTCAGCATTCTCCTTTCATTCATTCATTTAATCAATCATTCATTCAACCTTTACCTTTTTTTTTTGAGACAGAGTCTCACTCTGTCACATACACTAGAGTGCAGTGGTATCACCATAGCTCACTGTAACCTCAAACTCCTGGGCTCAAGCCATCCTCCTGCCTCAGCCTCTGGAATAGCTCGGGACTTCAGGCATGTACCACTACACCTGGCTAAATATTTAATTTTTTTTTTTTTTTTAGAGATCAGGTCTTGCTCTTTCTTAGGCTAGTCTTGAACTCCTGATCACAAACAATCCTCTCGCTGAAGCCTCCCAAAGGGCTAGGCCCACAGATATGAGCCCAACCTTTACTAATTGAAGAGCTGGTCCTGTGCGGAGTGCAAGTGCTGTTTCTAGGAGCTAGGAAATCAGATGAGAAGAACACAGGTGACATCCTGCCCTCAAGGAGTTTATTTTCTACCAGGCAATAGAATTCAATAACCCGGATGAAAGCTATCATTACAGGCAGTGATTAGTGAAATAAAAACAAAGGAATGTGGTAAGACAGAGTGAACTAACTGGGTGGAACAGCTCGCTGGGAAGGTAAAGATGTTGAACAGAAACAGAGAGCCAGTTGCTGGGAAGATTCTGCTTGTTTCCCAGTCAGGATTAATCTGTTCACATCACTGTATAGATCGTGCAATCTCACCACCAGTGTCACAGTCAACTCACATGATTCCAAGCAGAAATCTTACAATGCAGGCATAGCAAGAACAGTTAGCTTTTATTTGCCAGAAGGATAACCCTGGGCATTATTGCTCAGCCGAGGGCATGTTTAATTACCAAATGCTCTACAAATGTTTTTCAAATTATATACATAAAGCCGTCTAAATTGCTGACTTTTAAGAGCAGATATTTTTTCCATTATCATAAAGATGCCTATATTCCCTGATGAATTTGCGTCTTCCATGATTCGCTGTTCATTTTACCTTCTTAAATTCTTCTCCAGAACCAGGTACCCGCAAATACGTTTGCTTTAGTTCATTAGATAACTAACTTCGTGGCTACTCAAGCAGTTCTGTGCTTGACAGATGCAGGTGGCAACACTGCCATTTCTCTGTCCAGGCAGCACGCTCACCGGGCCAGCCAGACTCAGAAATGATTGCTTTTGCTTGTGGCTTACAAGAAAAGACTTCGTATCCCATATTAATTTTTAAAATGTTTTCTTAAGCCCCTTTTAGCCTTTATGGCAAACCCAGAGGCCCAGGGAAAACAATGAATGGCTATAATAGGGTTTTGTTGAAAGGCATGAAAATGTTGCCTTTTCCCATGTCACATCTGGACACCTCTATTCTGGTCACTTAGGTATCTGATGGTTTGTCAGAAAGCTAGCCATAACTTAGGCGGAAAACCGGACTCCATTAAAAAAACATTAAAAGCTGAGAGGGAGGCAAGTTGGTGTGGCATGGCTCCCAGCAATAAGCAAGCAAGAGTGCATACTGGAGCTCAGAAATAGAAAGTGATGTCCTCATAAAAACATGGCTCGAGGCTGGTGTGCCACTAGAAATTCTTCTGTCAGTTTAGAATATTTAGCTGTAAGGGATTTCGACTTTCAAATGTATCTTTGGATGCAAAATAGACTGCACAGGAGGAGATAGCATAGAAGAAGGGAAAGAAACATTTGCTCCCAATTATGATCAGTTTGCGTTAAGCTGCAGATTTTTTTTTTTTCCAGATAGAATATTTGATCAGAAAGAGTGTGAGTGGGTTAGAGGAGCTACCTCGCTGATACCAAACGGTCCTCTGGCCTTCATAACTCAAAAATGTTGCCGATAACTGATAGAACTAAACAATATTAAAAGCTTCGGCACTACTGGTTATCAGGGGAACCTTTCAGCCTAATTGGAAAGCTTGAAGCTTCGGGCATCTAAAATTTTTTTGGTCTGGGGCACTTCCACGGCATTCCAATGCGGTATAGGCAATCAATATTGTGATGCTATGCACAGTACCATCACGAGGCTTATTAACTCCCCTGAGTTTTGTATTTGACTTGTTAAACTGTAAAAAAGAGTCGGAGAAACAAACAAAAAAGAAATATCTTGGTCCCTAGCTGCCAAAATATAAAACAAATAAACAAACTCCAATTTTCAAAGAAAACCGACAAGGGCAAAATGGAAAATACATACAGATACATTTTCATGCACAAAACACGAGCATCTGGAGTGACCTCCCTCACTGTGATCTGTCCTGTGTGTAAGGAAAGGGGGCATCATCTCTCCAGGTGGACTGAATTATATACTGAGAGTTATATATATAACTGTATGCTGTAGATTCCCCTCTATAGACATAAGGCTTTTTCCCCACAAATTACTGTAGGACTTTTCAGCTCAACCTACCTACGAGTGATGGGTTATGGATGTAGCAATTAGAGACCAGTTATCCCAAGGAAATCCCAGTCAATTCCTCAGAGTGACTGCTGCCTGCATCTGGGATACTTCAGGATTTTCTTAACCAATCTCTTTGCACAGAATCAACAGCAGAATCGTCACACTCTGATGATTCCAGCAGAACATGCTGGATTCAGAGATTTGTGAAATTGTGTGCTCTAGACCATTTATTGGGGCGGTTTCAACAGCAATGACTGGAAAAACTTCTTCATTGGGTTTTGAATTTTCCTTTTCCCACAAAGGTTCACAAGTCACCTTCATCAAAGGTTCGAAAGGGAACACGGGTGATACTAGCAGTTGAACGTAAGGAACATAAGACAGACGTTAGAGTACAGATCAAACCAGCACCTGCTCCTGCCCTGTGGTAGGAAATGTCTAGGAACCCGAGACCCAAAGTCTTTTGTATGCCTAAACTCGAACCTAAAGACATGTATTTACTCACATTTCAATGTCTCTGAAATCAGAATACATCTGACAATTGTGAGCTGCTGCCCACAGACATGAACTGTGAACGGCTCAGAAGGGCATCCTGGAGACGAGTGGAGACATCTCTTAGGAAATGCTGTGTCACCAGTGCTCTTGATGGCATAGAGCTTGTGCAGCTGAATGTGAACTTGTTGACTCCAGTTTGGAAAATAATTCAGAAGAACCACACTCAGAATGGAAAGTTTTTGTAAAAAACTGAACCAATGTATTCTGTTCTTTTTTTTTTTTTTTCTTGAGACAGTCTCACTCTGTCACCTTGGGCACAATGCTGTGGTGCTATCATAGCTCATAGCAACCTCAGTCTCTTGGGGTCAAGAGATCCTATTGCCTCAGCCATTCAAGTAGCTAGGACTACAGGCACCTGCCACAACACCTGGCTACTTTTTCTACTTTTAGTAGAGCCAGGGTCTTGCTCTTGCTCAGGCTGGTCTCAAACTTGTGAGCTCAAGCAATCTACTCATCTTGGCCTCACGGAGTACTAGAAGTACAAGTGTGAGCCACTGCACCCAGCCTGCACTGTTCTTATATACACACAAGAGATGTACATGAGAGAATGCCAAGACAAAATAAGTTCAACAAACTTTTTCAAGAAGTATAGAATAAAAATTTAAGGAATAAAAGAAATCACTGTGTAATAACTGTAGGGGCATTTTTCTTTCTTAGAGGTCCATAAAATCATGAGACTTACACCTGATGATGTCTAAAAGTCAATGAAATACAACATTTTTGTGACCTGGAAGAGTTTACATGAGTGCTCTGAGATTCAGATTTGCCTTCTGAAAAATAGAATAGTAATTCCCACCTCCCAGAAAGGTAGAGGCTGGCAGAGCCAACCCGATAGAGTTCATAGGACTCTGGGGAAGACATTATTCCCAGTCAATGGCAGTAGCTACTGTTCACTCATTACTCCACTTCAACCTGGCCTCAATACTTAGACCACAAACATACTTCTTTACTCAGCCCAGTGTGTTTTCCTTTGTTAAACTTGCCAATATGGCAGGTGGGCCAAAAAAAAAAAGAAAAACACCAAGAAGGCCTCGATAATGGGTATCATTTTTGGTGATTATCTATGAAGCAGTGGAAATGAAATGATTATTTGCATCTAGTGTTCTTATGATACAATAATGTGACTTAGAATCAAATTCTCTTAAATGCCATGCCAGGAAAATAGAAATCAATGCAAAGTGGGTAGAGAGAATTAAAAAAAAAAAAAAAAAAAAAAAACTTTACCAGAGAATAAGCCAATTAAAATGTCAAAATGTGTTTCATCAAAAGTTTGTATTTCTGATTCTAAGAAAAAGAAAAAGGAATGTGCAAATGCAAACCAAAATTTTCAAAACTAGTTTTTATTTTTATTTGATTTTTTCCTTTTTGAAAATCCATTTTTTAATGGTTGTTTTTCTCTGAATAGGGAAACAGAACCAGTGGGCTTCCAGCTTCCTTTTTTTTTCCTTTCCTTAGTATCTTCCTGCACAAATTCTCACCACGGTACTGTAGATAATCTTCTTTGTACTTGGTAAGATGATAGCTGGTGGACTCATAATACAGAAGAAAAATGCTAGCCCACTTATGCCATAACAAATGTGCAACGTGCTCTTTTAAAAAGCTAGATGGGCAAGGTGTGGTGGCTCACTCTTGTAATCCCAGCACTTTGGGAGGCCAAGAAGAGAGGATCACTTAAGGCCAGGAGTTGGAGACCAGCCTGGGCAATGTAGTGAGAAACAAAAATTAAAACAAACAAAAGAAAACCAATTAGCCAGGTGTGGTGGTGGCCACCTGTAGTTCCAGCTACTCAGAGGCTGAGGCAGGAGAATCGCTTGAAGCCAGGAATTCCAGGCTGCAGTGATCTATGGTGACACCACTACATTCAAGCCTGGGTAACAGAATGAAACCCTCTCTCAAAAATAAAGTAAAAATAAAAAGGCTAGATAGTTATCCAAGGAGATAGAAGGACCTCAAACTAGGGAATATCAAGAGAAAGCCGCCATAGTTGATGTATTCTTAGAGGCATGGCATTTACTGCCAAATTATAATCCTATAATTTTAGGTTGACATACAACTCAAAAAAACAAAAATCTGTTTTTAATGCTCAGAGAGGAAAGATATTATAGAAAATAACACCGGAAGGAAATAATTATGCATGATGAAGACCCATGGAAATGAACTGCACAAGCAGGCAGCTGGATGTCAGTCCCTACCCAAGAGGGCTCCTCCTTCTGTCCACCATGCTGGGCCTCTTGGAACTGCTGTTGCAGTTGTTGAATATTCATGAGGCCCACTATTTCAGGCTGTCTGCTGCTGTGTATCTTTGCAAAAATAAGCTCTCACAACAGCAAAAGTAGCACACCCCGGGCCAGAAGAGGCCCTTGATCTGAGATTGCTTGGCTCTGAGCACCCATTGCCTTCTTCAGTGCTGCCATGATGCAATTCCCAAGCCTCTGCCCTGCACTGGTAGATAAATATAAAGTTTATTCAAGGAAGATAGAGAACAGACTTTGGAATCTCCAAACCCCACCCAAAACTGTTCTCATTAAGGACACTGGTAACTTAGTGGTCAAATCTGTTGGGCAGTTTTCTGTAACTTTCTTTTCTTTCTTTCTTTTTTTTGGAGACAAAGTTTTAGTATGTTGCCCTTGCTAGAGGGTTGTGGTGTCAAAGCTCACAGCAACCTCAAACTCTTAAACTTAAGCCACTCTCTTGCCTCAGCCTCCCAAGTAGCTGGGACTACAGGTGCCCACCACAATGCCCAGCTATTTTTTTGTTGCAGTTGTCTTTGTCGTTTAGCTGACCCAGGCTGGGCTCGAACCTGCCAGCCTCAGGTGCATGTAGCTGGAGCCATAACCACTGTGCTATGGGCACCAAGCCTTCTGTAACTTTCTTTTCTTCTTTTGACCACATCTTCCTTAAAAACCTCCCATCCTCTAGGAGCATCAGGACACCATCCTCTCTTAGGACTTTTCTTATACGGTATCTCGGAATCCATGGGCTCTGCCTCTTGGGCTCCTTTTTGACGCCCGTGAATGCTGGCATTCCCCTACTCAAGGGGTTGTTCACAAGCCAGCAGTGTGGACACTGCCTGGAAGCTTCTTAGAAATCCCAATGCTCAGAATGGGGTTTTGAGAACAAGTCTACCTTCCAACATCTCCCAACTGATCTCTTTCCCTGCCACTGTCTTAGTCCATGATCTGATTATCCCTTCTCTGGAATATTAATCAGTCTCTTACCTGGCCTCCCTTATACCAGTCTCCTTTTCCATTACTTTTTTCCTTTTAAAAAATTTTTTATTTACGAATCCTTATGTCAAGGTAGACTCAATAGATTGCTGGGAGGGAGCTTCTGTGCTACACACAAAACACTGAAGCAGAAACAGATCATCTACAAATGGTTTAGCACCAGGTTCCCCACAAATGTGCACTGCATGACAGTTGAATTCCAGCCCGAATTCCAGCCCATTGATTCTCTCATGCATATTTTATCATTTCTTTTTTTAATAGAGTAAGCTGAATAATGGCCCCCTCAAAGGTGTTCACATCCTACCCCCTGGAACCTGTGAAAATGTTACCTTTCACGAAAATAAAGGATATGAGCGAGTCAAGAATCTTGAGATTGGGAGATTATCCAGGGGTACTCAGTGTAATCATAAAGGTCCCTATAAAGAGAGACAGGAGGATCAGAATGACTAATAGGAGATGTAACAACGGAAGCAAGAAGTTGCCGTTGGAGGAATTTGAGGAAGGGGCCACAAGCCAAGGCAGGCAGTCTCAAAACAAGGCAAGGAAACAGACTCCCCTCCAGAAGGAACACCACCCAGCCCACAGAGCAGCAAGATAACAAAAGTACATTGGTTTAAGCCAAGAAGTTTGTGGTAATTTGTTATAGCAGCCAGAGAAAACTAATATAATGACATGCCCTTTTTAAAGACTCTCAACACTCTTTTCTTTCTGGTTTTTTCTTTTTCTTTCTTTCTTTTTTTTTTTTTTTTAATGAGAGAGAGAGAGAGAGACAGGGGTTTTGTTATGTTGCCCAGGTTAGACTCAAAGTCCTGGACTCAAGTGATCCTCCTGCCTCAGCTCTCTACAGGTGCCATTCACATTTTTCAACATTTTGCTCATATACCCCTTTTCCAGTCTCACTGCTTATCTCCTGATCCATTCCCTGAGCTGAGGCATTCTGCCCCCTACAGACATGCACACACACTGCTCCTCAGCCTAGACAGACTTCCACCGTGGATTTCTTTCTGCCAAGCTCTCTCTCTGCAGACCCATCTGAATCACTATGTTTCTGGCAGGCTCTGGCAGTTACCTGCCTCCCCTCTCTGCCACCTGAGCACTTGTAAACACTCCACTGCAGCCCATGGGAGTTGAGAAGGAGCCTGTGTAGATGAGGCATCCCAAAACCTAAGCTTCATTAGCTTTATGGTAAGTCTGCTCTTGATTAAGAGAAGAAGAGGAAGAAAATGTTAAAAGTAAAATACTAAGCAAAAAAAATGGGGGGGGATAACAGAGATCTTCTGAGTTTAACATGCAGCTTCTCTGTAACCTCCCTCACCTCAGCTTTCCAACCAAAAAGTGGGCACAACCATAGCATCTTCCTCCTTGGGTGACTCAAGGTCAAGGTAATGAATGTAACCCACATCCAGTGCTGGGTACCACATCAGGCACAGAGCAACTGCCTGATGATGTTAGCAGTTAGCTGCTATTCTTTATTTGCATTCAACTAACAATTGTTGACATTTATCAAGCCTTTATATGTACTATGTTAAATGTAGGCATTTACTTAATACTCACAACCACCCTCTCAAGTAGGTACCATTGTTATTACCATCCTAACAGATGAGAAGACTAAGGCACAGGGTACATGACTGGCCCAGAGTCAAAACATTAAAAATAACAGAGTTGAGATTGGAATCCATGCAGCCAGACTCCAAGTTCTATGTGGGTAACTACTGTCCTACATATATTTCACTGCTTCTCAGATGCACCTTGTTTTTATCATCAGTGACTATCATAATTTAATTGGCTGCAATATTTTTTCTTGTTGGACATGAGATAATGTTATGTCTCACTAGGATTCTATGGTGTGGAGTACACTGCTCATTGCAGAAGCTCTGGTTCCTGCTGACATTCTCAAACACTATTGTTTCCCCTCATAATCTATCAGAGCGACTCCATCGATAGTGACCAGGGTTAGAAGACTCACCCTTCTATCTGTCTGAGGAGCATACTGGGAGTCTTGAGGGCAGCAAGATCAGATGGCCCCCACAGAGGGAGGGCAGCCTCCATGGTGGCCTGTCTCCCTTCCCATCCTAAAAGCATAGGTATATGAGATTCCCGAAGTGTGTTCTCACAACCATGAGTGAAAGTCTGGCCAAAGTTCATAGCATAAAGGGCCCAGAAGCAAATTAATAGAGTAAGATTCCAGGTATATCCCTTAGGGAAAACTCTTCCTTAATTAGAAACCAATACACACAAAATGACCAGGCTTAGATATTATACTATTATCTCTGATCAAGCTTGCACATAAAACTAATACAAGATTAAGTTTAGCAATAAATATGTAAACAGAACCATTGTTTAATGATAAGGAAATTATATTCATCCTAAATCCCAGGGTACTATCATAAGAGTGAAACTTAAAACAGGCAACATTCTAAGACTATAATTCAGATATTATATTTATACACTTCACAGGCCTTCCTATACTCTCTCACAGGTCTTCCTTCAGGTATTTGTGAACCAAATGGTAAGGAAGGATGAATGAATGAATGAATGAATGAATGAATGACCAGCAATGTTCTCCAAGCCCCAAGTCCAGGATGGGAGCTGGGTTAGAGGAAGCTGTTTAGGTTCAGGTGTTCTAGGAACAAGAGCAGGGACTTGTGGTTGATTTCAGGACACAGGAGCAGGGTCATGACCACGACTGCGTCAGTTCTTGTACTGGGGTACAAGTGGTAAGTTGGAAATCTCCAGAATGTTCTTAGATCCTAAGAACTTCAAAGAAGTCCTGAATAGCTTTTATCTTCAGGTTGGTTTAGGGTTGAGCTGTCCTACTGGACCAAAGAGCAAGGATTGGCATTTCTGGAAGGAAAAAATGACATTTGTAGAGGCTCAGAGTCACATGCAGAGATTGGTTTTTAGGATTACCTTGACGACTTGAAGAACGAGTATAGTGTGGGTACAGTGGACAGAGGAAGCCAGGAAGATGGGAGGAAAAGCCTAAGAGTGACAAGGATACCTTCACTTTCAGTTAAAAGGAAAGTAGGAACAACTGCCATGTGCCTAAGAAGGGAAATGAAAGGATAAAAATGAAGGGAGGAAGGAAAGAAAGAAGGAAGAAGGAAGGGAGGGAAGAAAGAAAGAAGGGAAGGAGGATGGGTGGGTCCCCAGAGATAAAGACCTTTCAAGAAACCCAAGGTAGCAACCTGCTGTGACTTCTGCTAGCCAAGAACAAGCATCCTGAAACTCCTCCAACCTTCCCCAAACATCAACAGCTCAATTTGTATGTGTTTCATTGGAGAAATAACTTACAAAAGTGAAAAAGCCATTAGGTTTCGAATCCCAATCATCCAAAGGACTGATTTTAAAAACTAATATGCACACCTTTATTCACTAAGCGATAATTTGAGTTGCTAAAACAATACTAGTAATTAGAACAGCAAAGATTCTCCTTGGGTTTTGCCTATGAAGCCTTTCAAGTGCTATAAGGGGAAGTGATAGATTGATACCTTACCTTATAAGCAACTTGGTCCCAGTGCAACTTGGATGGGTGTCTCCTAGTGAGGAGAGGAGAATTTATTTCGTCTTACACAACAGGAAGAGGTCTGGGTGGGAGGACTGCAGTGGGCAGCTAGATCGCCCCACGAGCTCGGTTTGATATTATAATTGAGGTGACTCCCAAGAGAAACTCTGCAGCAGTGAACTTGAGGGAAAAGAGCGAACTCCAGAAATAAGAAGAAAATGGTTAATAGCAAGCTGAAGGGCAGAGAGAAGCTCAACCCTCAGAATGAGCTCGAGGCTAGTTAAGACACCATGTGGAGGTGCACGGGGTCTGAATGCCTCTGAGCACAAGAACTGAAGTCTGAAAGGAGGAGGTAAATTAAAGCCTGTTCAACAGAAAGTGTGTGGATTTATGAAAGCAGCCTTTAAAAACTGCACGCTTTATCAGAAACTAATGAAACAGAAGCATCCTCTCCCTCTTCTCCCCTACTGCCTTTACCTTCACTAATCAAAAGAACTGAAAAATAAAATAAAGGATCATGAAAATTTGAAGGGGGGGAAAAAAGAGAGAGAGAGAGAGAGAGGGAGGGGTTGGTGAGGAGAAGAGAACTCCACATTTGAAGACAGTGTCCTACAGGTGAGACTAGGGGCAAGAGTTTCCAATTACAGGGAAGGGTGAAAATGGCAGAGAAGATATGAAATATCGTATTTGTGTTTGTTCTGCACCGAAAATGAGGATCTTCCTACCCCAAGGACAATTTTCACAGAAAGCAAAATGTACTGTGAGAGACGATGGAATTTCTTTACATGTTCACAGAGCAGCCCAGGAGGGGCTGTGCCAACCACCACTGGCAGCTGACCGAATGCCCCGGGCTGCACGCTGCGGCTAAGAGGAGTCGGGCAACGACCCTTGAATGTCCTCCACTCCCGACCAAAGCATTCACCTTGAACCCAACCAAACACCCAGCGAGGAGCCTCCGATTTTAATTGGAAGCTACTACAGTCCTCCTGTCTCTGACTTTTCTTTCCCTTTCCCAGGTCCTTGCTGCATTCTGCTCCCTGTGGAATTCAGAATAGGCAACTTTCTCCGCCCTTTCCACCACCCCAGGGAGGCCTGGGGCTGCCCCCAAGGTTAACGTCACACTGCAGGGCTCAGTCTTCAGTGACCCAACTGAGCGTCTCTGCATCCAGCAGCTTCAGTGCAAGGACTCTCTCCCACTCCCCCAAATCTACTGTCACAGACTTGGGTTGCAGGGTTCGTTTGTCCTCTGCCGTGCCCGCCTGCTCCTCATGACCTGCGCAAATGCCACATCTTTTAAGATTCACCTCTTCTTACGTAGCTTTATTGAACTGTTTCATACGCCCCACAGTTCACTCTTTTTAAGTGTAGCATTCAGCGGCATTTGGCACAGTCTCAATGCTGCCCAACTGTCATCCCTATCCAATCCCAGAACACTCTCATCACCCCAGAAGAATCCAAGGATCCCTTAGCATTCGCTCCATTTCCCCATCTCTCTTAGTTGTCGAGACCTACCGAGTTTTAGCATGTATCAGCACTTGGCCCTTTTCTGCTGCCGCCTAATCTCCACTCTGTGGATACGCCATGTCATGTTTATCCATTCATCAACTGACAGACATTGGGGTGGATTCCAGTTTGGGGCTATTATGAATAAGGCCGCTGTGCCATTCATGACAGACAGGGATACCCTCCATTGTACTGGCTGGGACGGCAGCTATTTCCATTCATATATAGGTTTATTGGTGTTTATTTCCTTTCCCTTGGAGTGGAATTACTGGGTAATATGGTAATTCCATGTTTAACATTTTGAGGAACTGTATGGGGGGTTCCAATTTTTCCCCATTTTTGCCAACATGTGTCATTATCTAAGATTCACTTTGAATGGGAAACACACACATATTCAGCTGTTGATCTTTTACTATTTCCCAATGACTGTGCTCAAAGTTCTCTTTATACAGTACCTTGTTTAATCTTTACAATGCTTAGAGAGGCAAATATTTTCCTCATTTTGAAAATGAGATAACCAAGGCGCAGGAATTAGTGACTAGGCAAAAATACTGGTGGTAGTGCAGGGACTCATCCCTGGTTCTCTGCCCTTAAATACCACCCTGGGCAGACCCCTCGATGCCTTTCCCAGCTAACCCCAGCCTAATCTATCATTTCTTCTCAGAAATGTGAGCTAGTCGTGCTTTGCACACCACCTTGCCTTGCTCTCTGGTTATTTCCTATATAAAACATGATTTTCCCAACCAGACAGTAAACAGTTGGTTGGTTAGAACTCTCCTTCCTCTGTGGTGTACTTGGGAAGTAAAATGCATACTTAAGGGGTTGACAAAATTTTTGGAGAGTTTGACATGTTTTGCTTTCTTTTATCTGAGAGGTCTATATATATAATTACATATTACATATAATACATATGTATTGTCCCTTGAAATCCAAGATAACACACAATATACCACACATGCATACATATATGTGTGCATTTTTTTACATGTGTATTTTATGCCAAAGGCTTTATATAAGTTATTTCTGATCCTCCTACCACCACAACAATATAGGTATTATACTAATTGACCCCATCCTTTACAAACAAGTTGATGCTTTAAAGGTCCATTGGCTCAAGGCTGCACAACCAGTGAAGAGCAGGGCAGACCCTGGCTTGTGTTCTCTTCGCTGCATCGCTCCACCTCTCTCACATGTCCGAGAAGGAGCCAGGTATCTCGGCCATAGATTCCATCAGCGTCTCCTCCTTTCAGCACCTACTCCGCAGCCATGAACCCCGTGTTCATGATTTCCTTGGATTCTAACTAGAATCGGTAAGCCCTACCCCCCAAAGCTACCATCTACAGGCTCTAGATTAGAACTGAAAGGTGGTGGTGGTTGTGGAGAATCGTTTCCCACAGAGGTCTGAGCTCACATTGAGGGCAGTCTTGAGGCAGCCAGCTATGCGGACCGGCGTTTCTAAAGTGTGACGAGGCTTACCCACCTCCGAAAGGCCTCGGGGGATGGTTTGGGTTGCAGATTTTCACCATCACACACCAAACGTGCTGAGTGAGACTCTCTAGGGTAGGGGTCCTGGCAATTTGCAAGGAATTGCTACTCACATTCCAGAAAGCAGAGTAAATATACGATATATGGTCATATCTGCGGTCTGTCATTGAGCAGAACCTTGTATGCGGTGCATGACTCGAGTTCCAAGGTCACGGAAGCGGATGCATGACTGCAAACTGCCTAGTGCTCGAAAGGCAAAGTCCGTGAGCTGTGGGTGCTTGTAACAGAGAGTGCTGACCTGGTCCCTGAGGAAGTGATATTGAGCTGAAGGATGGGTAGGAATGACTGGGCCAGAGTAGGGGACCAGCAGTCTATGTATAGGAGATTCAGCTTGTTCCACGGCCCGTGAGCCCAGCTGGGAGAGCCGATGGAGATGCGGAGTAGCAGAGGCAACCCAGAGTGGGGAGAGAGGGGCCTCGGGAGAGTACAGAGGGAGAGGGGCCGGAGCAAGCAGACCCTCCAGAGATTATCCTCTCTGCTCTAAGGTCTGGGAGAAAGCAGTGAAGAGACCTGTTTACTGAGAGCCCACTAAGGCCCAGGGCCCTCTGTCAACACCAGACGTCTATCCCCTCAGAAAGCGCAGGAAGAGAAACAGCATGTCACCTGCCTGTCCCTCGCTTTGCATCTCTCCTGAGTGTGAAGGGGAGAGTGCACCCTTCCGCGTGACAAAGGCCGTGGCCATAATCATTGTCTGGTTTGCAATATTAGTAGAAGTTGGCAGCTTAGATTCGTCTCTTTTCAAACTTCTTATAGTCCAGACAACTACTACTACAAACTCTTAACTGTGGACGTGAAGTTTTTGAACTGCACATCGGCCAGGTTCTTTTGTTGACTATCAAGGACATTTGGAATTAAGCAAGTCAAGGGTAATCAATTCTGATGCTTCAGGCGATCAGACCCCCTGTGGGGCCTGAGCGAGAGGTTTCTTGTTGTGTATAAAATGGTACAATTGGCTTTGTGTGTGACAGGCTTCCTCTCTCTTGCCCTAATGTATTACACAGTGGCCTCCGCCAGAGGCAAGGTCCCTGACTACCCAGAGCAGGTCCAACACAGTTTGGGAAATCTTAGGATCATTGAGAAATCATGGGATTTGTTTTCAATTGCAGGAACAACTTCCTTTTTCTTCTTCAAAAGGAAATGTCTGTATCTCTATCTGCACTTCATATAAAACTGCATATAGAGACATAGCACAGGGGAGAAAACCGGGAGAATCTTACACCTTTAAAGTGTTAAGCTTAGCCCTTCTCAAGATTTCCCTGTGATTTGACACGTACAACTGCGAAGTGGGGCAGGGGGGATGCAAGGTCTTTGTCTTGTCAAAGGTTCAAGTTTCAGTGAACCCGAAGGAAAAGTAATTACCAAGAGACACTGGGCACAGTTTCTTCTGGATGGTAGCTGTCTTGTACACACGCTTGCCTGGGGAAGGCAGCATCAGCTCTCCTGTTAGGTTTTCCTAGTCTAATTAGGAAACATACACAGTCAAGGTTCTCTGAAATTAAGAGCCAGCTAATTAGGCCGTGAAGACGTTCCAGTAGAAATCGCTCTGGTTGGAAAACATCTTTCCCTTTACTTGTCACCAACAGAGGATGAGCAAAGATGCACAGGAGAACAAAGATGTTAGACTAGTTAAAAAAAATGGAGGCGGCTCCTGTGGCTCAAAGGAGTAAGGCGCAGGCCCCATATGCCGGAGGTGGCAGGTTCAAACCCAGCCCCGGCCAAAACTGCAAAAAAAAAAGCCTTCCAAAAACAAAAAATGGGGGGCTGGAATACGAATGGTGTGACTGAAGAATGGAGACCTTGTGCTCTACCCTCTTGGGTCCTGTCTATGTCCATCAGGCCTCCAGGAGTCCAGTGTTAGACCCTGTGAACTAAGGCAAGTTCCCAGGATTATGACCTAGCACAGTGTTGCAGCTTTGATCAGCTTAGGAGCATGGGAAAAGCATTGCCTGCTACTTTCCCACCCACCTGCTTCCTTGTCTCCCTCTGTCCTTGTATCAAAAAATAGATGTGGGCATGAGTGATAGAAAAGCTCAGCCTCACTATTATTAATAACAGTTACTCTACCTTTGGGGCACAGCCACCCCTTTCCTGCTCACTCGTACTGCAGTTTCCAAAGACAGATGCATCTTGTTTGATGTATCTGACGTATGGATTTGACAAAGCCACCAAGGAATGAGCACCTTAACTCCTCCCAGGAACCAGCCTCTGTCTGTAGAGAGATCTTCACAGAATCCCGGAGACCATACAAGGCGCATGATACCAAGGCAACTACAAGAGTCAAAATCCGCACAGAAAAGAGAAAGAGAAAGAAGTGGGGAGGAGGAGAGGAAAGAGAGAAGAAGTCATTAGTTCCATCATCCAGAAAAAGAGCTTGATACCCCATGGATGAATAAAGCAGTTGATTTGATTTTTCTCCTCTTATTTACCAAATATTGTAGCATAGAACAAATTATTTGAAAAGGAAATTCAGTGTTTCAGTTTATACAGGCTTTCCACGAGAGCTTGTGTTTTTTTTTTTTTGTTTGTTTGTTTTTTGTCTAGGAAGCCACAGGAAGAGATAGAGGAGGGAGAATTGAGAGCAAAATAACTGGTTATGAATTACACAGATGCAGCGTCTCTTGTGGGAGAAAGAGCACTGGTCTTTGAGTCAGGCAAAGCCTCTTTCTCTGCTAGAGGACTGTGGGGAGACACACCTTCTCTTTCTTCATCTTAAATACAATTGGGATTACTCAGACTGAGCCTTCAGTGTGATAAACTGGCCAAGACAGGGTTGGGCTTTCTGCCCCACTTCCTTAGAAGCAGCTGTGACCAGATCCAGCTTGGATATAACACTAATTCAGAAGGGAAGCAGAGAACTGGGTCCCTGGTTTCCTTTTTTACCATATTGTGCGTTTTCACCCTTGCCCATTTTTTAAGAGTTCAATGTTTATGCAATTTATTCATTTTCTCCATTTTAACCATTTTTAAGTGTGCATTAAGTGGCATTAAGCTATATTCAGGTTCTCGTACAGCCATCACCACCATTCATTTCTAGACCTGTTTGATCTTCCCAAATTGAAACTCGGCCCATCCAACTCCTCCCCATTCCTTCCTCCCTCCAGCTTCAAGTAACTACTGTAACTACTGTTCTACTCTCTATCTTTATGAATTTTATTATTCTAAGTACCCTATTCTAAGTGGAATCATACAATATTTATCCTTTGTCCCCACACGATTTTGATATTGCCCCCAAAATCTAAAAATTAGAAATAGTTAAACCCTGGGTGTAATAACTAAAACTAAAACAACAGCTACCTATTAGTATTGACCACTTTCCGGATTCCGAGTTAAATGCATTCTTTTTGATATTTCTCTTTATGACATAAAGATAAATTTTAAATTATGTATGTGTCGAAGGCCAGAGGTTTAAAATTTCTTTAAATAGGCTTTACTACAGGAGAAAAATCTGGGCAAATTCTTAGCACTGCCTTAAGGACATAAAGAATACTAAGATTATAATAATGTTTTACCTATCAAAGTCTTCGGAAGCAAAAAAAATAAATCAAGCAAGGCTGATGAGCTACCATGGTGGCTCTTTTGCAGAGCTGTTGTTTTGTTTAGGGACATCAACAATTAGAAAACAGACATACAAGCTTTGTTTTCTCAGCAGGAGCTGCTGTACGTTTGGTACAATGGATTTTTTTTTCCCTTAAAAATTAAGATATCCATTATCTATAAAGCAACCTTAGAGGGACAGATTGAGGATTTAATTTTAGAATTTCATGTCTGACTGTCATAACCAGATGGTCTTTACACAATGGAAGTTCCCCACCATCAGTCATAATTATTTCTTATCACTAATGTTATTAATGCTATTATCAAGGACAATGTTGAAATCTTTTAAACACCCATAGCCCTGTCCATTCACTTTCCTACCTCCAAGTGCCTATTTTAACTGATCAGGCTTACTCATTAAGGCCCAGAAACTGCTTTCTTTCTTGATAACTTAAAAGAAAGTACATAGATTCTTGCTTCCAATAGTTATTTGGGTAATGTGGTTCTTACCCCAGTTTGAAGGGTAACCGGTTTGTTTCTTGTTTAATTACTATTTTTTGACCTTTGGTTTTGGTCTTTTTTTTTTTTTAACTACAAGATATTCACAATTCTTTTTCTTTTAAATAAATTTATGTGTTTAACCATGACATGATTCCATGGGATAAGTTTTACTGAGATTTTTCAGGGGTGGAGCAGGGAAAGGTTTTTTACAAATTGAAAAATGACATCCATATCATTAGAGTTTTAAAGTTAGCAATATGCTTCAGGCAGATTTTTTATGGTTAGCAAAGTTGAGAGGTTCTGACACCCAAAGGATGCAAGAAGAGATAACTTACATAAATGTATATGGTGCCCTGGAGGGGCCGCAATTGTATTATGGGGTTTCTCATGAACAGCCTTGGTTCAGACAGTAGAACAGTGAAGCGGAGCTAAGTGGTTCTATACCGGATGGGCTGTGCGTGAGACGAATCGCACTGCAAATAGAAGTAACTTTCAATGCCAGAGAGTTTACTATTAGGCACTGGAATATGAAATACTAGTGGTACAAAATATCTAATGAAATGTCTATCTTATTAAAAATGTTTCCTTAACATATCCGCTGCAGAGCATTAAAATGGATGGCCTAACAGATTACATGGAACAATCTGAAAATGCTAAGGTCTAAAGCTTAGGAAAGAATATACATATTGGAGAGTGTAGAAAACAGGGTGATAGGATATGATTGATTGGACCATTTCTTAGAGATCTGAATCAGCCCTGAAGTTCATTGCTTCCTGTTTTCAAAACTACATTTTCTTTTTTTTAAATTTTATTTGTAAAGTGCTTGCCTGAACTGATTTTATAATTCCTGAAAGGCAAAAAGCACACAATTATGAAGAAAGAGGCAGAATTCTAGTCAAGTCTCATGTCTTACACAAGCAATTACATATAACGCTTAATTAATTGTTTTATATGTGTGAGGCAGTCCTGTCAAAATCAAGGATCCTCAAAGGACCAGAAAGAAAATGGGTTGCCTAGTAAACAGCATCACCAACATCTGATTTTTCATAGCTAGAATTTACCTTGGAGAAAAATCTCATTTCGTCCTATTATTTTATACAGAAAAAGTGAGGTATCTATATAATTTCTTGAGGAAATAATAAAATGTGATTTAGTTATTGTCGTTTAAAAAGATCAGCTACAGGGTGGCGCCTGTGGCTCAAAGGAGTAGGGCCCAAAATGAGATTTAGTTATTGTCTTTTTAAAAGATCAGGAACAGGGTGGCGCCTGTGGCTCAAAGGAGTAGGGCCCCATGTACCAGAGGTGGTGGGTTCAAACCCAGCCCCGGCCAAAAACTTCAAAAAAAAAAAAGATCAGCTATAGAGACTTTGGTAAATTAGGTACCCCCATTGCATAAATATCCTTCTCCTGAGCTATTAACATCAACAGTAACACCACTAGGGACCATGTTACTTATTCAATAACTACTGTAAATCATAATGATAATAACTACTATCATTTATTGAGAACTTATTGTGTGTGCTAGGCATAGTCCTAAATATTTCACATACTATCCCATTTAACCTCAGAACAACCCTTCAAGGCTCGGCGCCTGTGGCTCAAGTGGCTGAGGCGCCAGCCACATACACCTAAGGTGGAGGGTTCGAATCCAGCCTGGGCCTGCCAAGCAACAATGATGGCTGCAACCAAAAAATAGCCGGGTGTTGTGGTGGGCGCCTGTAGTCCCAGCTACTTGGGAGGCAGAGGCAGGAGACTCACTTGAGCCCAGGAGTTGGAGGTTGCTGTGAGCTGTGATGCCATGGCACTCTACCCAGGGGGATAGCTTGAGGCTCTGTCTCAAAAAAAAAAAAAAAAAAACCACAACCCTTCAAGATAAGAATTTTCATTCATATTATATGGCTAAAGAAATTCAGGATCAGGACACAACACAGGTTAAGGTGGCAGAGTCATAAAACCTACCTGCCACTATTTATTTGCAGTATAGAAGATGAGTATCCAGCAAAGAATATTAAATACCAGGGTGTGGGAAGAAGGGAGCAGGGGAAGGGGAGGAGAAGAGGGGGGAGGGGGTTATGGTGCAGGGGAACCTCTGGGGGTGGGACACAATTATTAGAGGGACTTTACCTAACAAATGCAAACAGTGTAACCTAATTCTTTTGTACCCTCAATGAATTTGAAACAATTTTTAAAAAGAATATTAAATCTAGTAATGACTATAGATGCTTCATCACTTTCTCCACACACTTCTTTGTGGTCTAGTGTGTTTCTCTACTGATTAAGACTATCAAAGTTGGCGGTCAGGGTATCTGGCTAGGGTATCTGAAAATGTCTCTTCACACATCTTCTGTGTTGCTTTATAATGTGTGATGATATCTCCTTCTCTTTAGACAACTAAAGAAGAAACTTTGATACAAGACCAAATTGACTTAAGGGTTTCAATACAAAACCTTGCCATTTGTATCTATTTCAGAATGATGCCTATCAGCCTATCTGCAACCGTTAGACACTTTTCCTTCTCAGAAAGTGAGATATTACAGACTTCACATTGACAGTGATACAGAAAACTAATATGTTTTCCAGAGGCTAATTATAAACAGGTGGTGGCTGGGGCCAACTCCAGGAATCACAAACCCATTCTGTGAGAGCTCATTAATGCTCCTATTCAACTCCAGGAAAATGTGCACATTCCACAGCATTATAGGGAGTTTCAGGGTAACTGATAAAAAACAGGTGATTTCCCCACCCCCCAAAATAAAAATCTGACTCAAAGATAAAATCAAACAACACGCTTTGCCTTGCTGTGTGGCAGGGCCTCCCGTGGTAGTCCCAGGTGGATCCTGCTGGAGCCATGAGGGAAATACTATCATTTAGTGACCACGTAGGGGAGAAATGTGGCAGCCTTGTCACTACTAATGATGTCTATGCGAGCCCAGGTTGAGCCCAAGCAATGGGGCTTCTCTCTTCTTCCAGATGGAAAGTGCAATGGGATTTTTAAATTTGATCTGGGTGTCTGGCGGCTTCAGTGACAGGCTTTGCAATTTCACATTTCATCTAAGCAACTAATGTCCACATCGTGTCAAATCATCACCAAGACTATACTGCAGGGCTAGCCTGGACCAAGGCATGCTGTTTTGTGGGAACTTGCGATTTGAGGGTTCGGTGAACACAATGCAACCAAATGAGCTGTCCCATGTCACTGTTAGAAAGGGGCTGCTGCTCCCCTTAAAAAATAGGCCATTTTCTCTTACACAAGTCATGCTGCTCAACTTTTTCAGCCGAGTTCATGATTAAAATTTAAAATATCCTATCTTTGTTTTTCTGCCTTAAAAACTGAAAATATTTTGGGCAGTGACTGTGGCTCAAAGGAGTAGGGCGCTGGCCCCATATGCCAGAGGTGGTGGGTTCAAACCCAGCCCTGGCCAAAAAAAACCAAACTTATTTTGTATTTTGATAGTGAGACCCTGGAAGATGAAAATAGAGTGCTGTGTTTTCATTATGATTGTTTTCTTGATGACAATTTCATTATTATCTTCCATGTGGCTAACAGTTGTTCAATCACTTATTTTTTTTTAAGTTAGGATTTCTTTTTTTCTTTTTGAGGCAGAGTCTCTCTCTGTCACCCTGGGTAGAGTTTCATGGGGTCATAGCTCACAGCAACCTCAAACTTCTGGCTCAAGTGATTCTCTTGCCTCAGCCTCCCAGCTAGCTGGGACCACAGGCAGTCACCACAGTGAAGGCTATTTTTTTTTAGTAGAGAAGGGGACCTCACTCTTGCTGAGGCTGGTCCTGAACGCCAGAGCTCAGGCAATCCACCTGCCTCACTCTCCCAGAGTGCTAGGATTATAGCTAGGTGAGCCACCTCTGCCTCCAGGGTTTTTAATATACTCTTTTCTCTAACTTATTAACATTTGGCAAAAAAAAAAAAAAGTGCTATTAGCACTACAAAATGCAGAAGTTCACTTGCATGGGTGTTAATTAGATAAAAGTAATTTCAGGTAATTCTATGATTACAGGGACTGATTGAAGCAAAGTTCTTATCTCAGACTTACAAGATAGAAACCTGACCTTTCACATGCTATGTTAACAATCCACTTTAAAATTAAATAAATTATCACTGTTGAGTCAAAAGTTATGAAGTTCACTCATCTCTTCGTATGGCATGGAACAAATAAATTTTTAAAATAATACATTATACTTTTTATCAGCTACATTGCAGACCATATGTAGTATCTTTTGACTCGGAATCTCTATCCTGTAGCCTTAACTTTGAGATCCCTTCAAAATACAAGGACACTAAGATCTCTACCACAATAAAATGAGAACTTACCTGCAGTCTGTTTGCCACTGAAATTCCAAGTTCAGTGATCAACCAAATAGATTGGATCACTTTGAAATGTCAATGACCTAAAGGTTAAAAAGAGTATATTTTATGTCATTCTGAAATATTAAAATATCTTTTAAAATGCACCTTCTGGAACTTAATTCATTCAAATGAATATTATTCCCTTCCAAGCAATTAATCTTGGAAAGCAAAGATTTGTTTCCAGTAATGGTTCCATTTCTTAAAATATTTTGAGAATTGTCTTTACTCCTTTTAGGAACTAGTAAGAGGGAAACTAGTCTTACTGTTTTTAGTCCTGTTGTCTTTTTTTGACTCTAAATAGCATAATCCATCCTTCCTCATGTACTTACTCCCTAGATCTGGTATGAGTTTTTTATTGCTATTTCCAAAGAACAAAGATTTGTTACCATCAAAGATATTTACATAAAAGATTGTGCTACAGAATTCGAGGACAATTGCAGAAAGGGAATTCAAAGACTATGGCTTAAGGCACGGCAAAATTTCAAATGTTATCCCTAATTTACCAAGGTAAGTGCTTTCAGCAGGACACCAGTCACCTTTCCTCTGTCTCTTGTGGCTTATCCCGTGCTGGTGGCTGGCTCCTGACATCCTCCAAGCCGCTTTAGTTTCCTCATCTAGAAAATAATGCTGAAGGGCTAGCTACCTGCCCAGGATCTTCCTAGCTCCAAACTTCTAGGACAATGCCACATTGTTCTCTGTCACACAAGGTTTTCGATTAAAAGTCACTTTAGGACTTTTTTTAAAAAAAATATTTTAGGCCACGCCTTTAATGCATCAAATCATCCTATCAATGACTGAGGATGTTTCTTCTGTGGTCTCTTCTCTTGTTCTCCTATATTAACATTTAGTCCATTTAGAGGTGAGGACAGTTTTTGTTACATTGAATTGAGGGTTTTGTGGACATTTAAAAATATTTTATTGCAGATCAGATAATCTATCTACTTTGTAGGTGGAAAGAGAGAGAGAACTAACGTGCAAAGAATATGATTTTTTTCTTTTGTGTTGTTTTGTAAGCCATTCTCTTTTTCTTCTTAGAGGGCACTTCTCCAACCAGATACCCGTGCCATATGAACTTGGTACATCAAAAAAGAAAATCTACCAACATCCCTGATTCTCATTATGACATTAATCTCTGATGTCACTATAGCACTGATCTGATTGAACGTATTTTTTAGAAACTTCGCCCTCCCCTTTTCTGCTGGTGTTATAGTAGGGCCTTCCCTTCAAGGTATAATAAACCAATGGTTAAAAAAAATACTTCCTGTGAACTGCTGCTAGTTGCAGGTATTTGCAGGACGTGTCTGGTTCTATTTAGGTTTTTTCTTCCTTTTTTTTCAGTATCTTGGGCCATACAACCTGGTCTTTTTCACAAGAAATGTCAGCAGAGTCTTTGAATTAATGAACTGTGAAGTGCTCAAAAACCTACCATTTCAGAAAGTATCCTGCAAGGTTATAAAACTAATTTGGAGGTGATCCTTGAGTTTATAACCGAATATCCCACCTTCACGGAAAAGAACAAAGATAAAGACTGGCTTAGGCACAATCTCTTTGAACAAAGACCTAGAGAGGAAGAAGTGATGAGAGCAGGAGGTCAGAACCAGACTAGCAATCTGGGGACATGTGTTCCTGTTAGTGTCTCTTGCTGTGTTGAGCACTTCCGTCAAATAATGGAATTATACAACCCCCACTGTAAGAGACACCAGGTGGAGAGAGCCAGAGAGAAGGGAGGCGGTGAGGTGTGTTCAGAGGGGTGATCAAATAAAGCCTAAATGGTAGGTCCTTGGCTACACCTAACATAGGTTTTGTTTTCTTTTAATTTTGCCATTTAGAAAAATGCGGTGTAACTCCTTCAATCTTTTTACAATTCTGCATGGTTGAACATTTGAAATGAGTTTGTGTATCACCCCCAGGCACTGATTCAGACTTGATTGGGGCAAAGCAGACTGCATGCGCTTATTTTTATCCACGTCATTTGGGACGTTGTGTCGCCAAAGGAACCAAAAATGTGCTTCTCTATTGCCAAATTATCACCTATCCTTTGATCAGGCGGGGCAGTGATCCTCATCAACAAGTTGTCGACCTTAGTGTAACAGCAATGTCAGGTCAACTTGAGAAAGTGAAGCGGGAGCCCTGAACACAAATAAAAAGAAACAACCAACAATCCTTATAATTATCATCATCTGCTGCTTTTCCCTCTTTTGGCAAAGAAACACTCCATCCATTTGCAGAAATCGCCCGCGGAAACGTTACATCAAAACTAATCACAACGATTAAAATCAGCTTTTCTGTGCAAGAGGAGGGTAAAAAGCAAGTTGGAGGCTGGAATGAGACTGTTTTTTCCACCAAAAAAAAAAAATCTGGAAAAAAATTCGTATATGTATATTTCTCTATACGTATATGTAGACCTTTATTTTTGAAGGAGATCAATTGTCTGCCCTGTGATCAGTTAATTTGATTTAAGTTTTATTTTGGAGATTGATTTAGACTGGAGGTAGAGGCATGAGCTAATTGTATCCTGATCCTTGCCTTGAGGGGTTTCAAAGCCCTGGAGCAACTCTTCTCAGTATTTTGTTCTGTCTACCTTAGCCAAGCTATTGCATTTCTCTCTGGTGTGGCGAGCCGAGCAGATCGCTGGGAGAGAAATCGGAAAAGGGGGGAGAGGAAAAGGAAAAGGGCACTTGGAGAGAGACTTTGTGCTTCAATGTTTCAGGTAAGATCTGACGGTTTGGGTTTGTTATTATTTGCTAAGGAGGGTATGGCTGGGACTTTGGGCGCAACTCGCTTTTACGCATGTGCCAGGCATGGGGCGAGAGCGCGGCACACTCGCACACACACCGCCCGCCGCGGCGGGCTGCTCGGGATCCGCTCGGACCGGCAGCGGGGCAGGGGCCGCCGCCTCCTCCGGGGCCGCCGCTGACGGTTCTCGGTTTTCCTCCTCCGGTGGGAGCGGGGCGGAGCAAGCAGCGGAGCGGGCGCGGCCGGGCCGGGGGGCCGTAGCTGGGGGCCGGGAACCGGCGCGCCCGACCCGAGCTTCCGGATCCCGGGGCCGGGTTCCGGATCTCCGAGTGGAGCCGCCGCGGCGCTCGGATCCCCTGCCAGCGCCGCCCGCCCGCCTGCCGCTCCGCGCGCCAGCCTCCCGGGCGGCCGCTCCGCGGCGGCTCTGCCCCCGCCCTCCCTCACCCCTCCCTCCTCCCCCGATCCTCGTGCGTCCCTTTCTTCCCGGGCTCAGAGCTCCGCGCCCGCAAACCGGCCCCGCCGAGCGCGCCCCGCCGCGGGTCCCCAGCCGCCCCGCGCACCGCCCCGCGGGGGACGTGGAGTGGCGGCGCCTGGGGCTCCGGTCTTGCCCCGGATGGGGGGGGACGGGGCCGCCGCCCCCTCCTCGCGGCCGCCTCGGCGGCGCCCCTGGACGCCCTGTGAAAGACGCCATTGTGGCTGCAAAACGGATCAGGCCCCGGGGCGGTTTTTTCCTTCCCCCTCTGCTCCGGTCGCAGCGCCCGCTCCCCTTTGTGAGCCGCGGCCGGTGCCCCGCGCTGTTCGTCCCCAGCTGGGCAGATCCAGATTCGCCGCCTCCGCCTACCCGGACGCCTTTAAAGCCCCCTCCTCCTCCCTCCCATTTCCAGCCCCCCTTTTGGATGCAAAGGTTTCATTTATTTTTAAAAAGCTCCCATTCCTCTTCCTCCCCACCTCCTCCCCTGATAAAGGGCACGGCACATGCTCCGGATTAGAAGTCTCCTTGGGAGGCGGGGGCGGGCGGTGGGGCTGTGAGCGCTGCAGGTAATGGCTGTGGCTTTGCTGCGCTCACCTCTCTCCGCGGCGCCCGCAGCGCCGAGTCCGGAGCCCGCATCCCGCATCCTTCCCTCCCCTTCTGGCGGCCACGGTTCCCTTAAAGGGATAGAGCTTCCCGGCCGCCTCCCGTCTCCGCGGTCTGAACCCGCGCTCCGGGCGCAGAGGTGGGCTGGTGGGATGCAGTTTGGCTCCTTTCTGACCTCTTCTCTCGTCTGCCCCCCGCTCTGCCGCCCCTCTTTATCTACAAGAGAAGTGTGCTTCCTCTCTTGCCCCCAAGAGGGACCTGGCCGGAAAGTCGCGCCTCCTGGAAATAGAACTGGGAGTAGGGGGTTACGTTGTGGTGGATTCGCGTTAAAAGTGAGGCTGAGTCCCAGAACATCCTGGAAGAGGAAACCCGACCTCTGGTGCAGGAATCCCTTACCTGGACGCGCGCTCCGCACAGCCGCCCCGCTTACCGCAACGTTCTAGCTATCTCGGGTAGACAGTGTTTGCCTTTGTGCTTTCCAACACTGGCACTGTCGTGGAAATGATTTTCTGGTATCAAAACGTTTTCACCGTGACTGTGCTTCGGGGGCCGACTGGGCGGGCGCCAACTAAGTTAGCAAAGTTGGAAAGGGGGCCGTCGGCTTTGTACGTGGAGAAGAGCACGCAGGAACTGCCCAGGATCTCGGTGGCACTGGCTTCTTCGCTAAGAGGTGCACCGCAGTGGGCAGAAGTCATTTGGAACAAATGCTGCATTACCTTTCAGACCATAGAACTGGCTGCTTGCAAACAAATCCTCGGCTTGGGGTAGTGGTGGTGCGGGTGGTGTGTACGCGCGCGTGATGCACACGCATCCTTGCTGGCACTCGGAGAGACATAACAGTTTAACATACTCATTCTTTAAGAAACGTTTGCCTTCTGTTTTCAATCAACTAAGCTGGCAGCTAGAGATACAAGTTTATTTGAGAATACCCTCTGGGTACCAAGCATGCTTGGATTGTTTAGCAAATTAAAAATGAGCAAAATGCTTTTACCTTCTCAGCAGTAGACTCCTTAAGAGACCTCCTGTTTTGTGTGTATGTGTGAGTTTTTTAGAGAATCATTTTCTGTGTGTTTCTCAAACGTGTTTTTAAAGTGGAAAAGGAGAAAATAAAGGATTTTTAAAGGCTGAGGCTGGAGCCATAGAATGATTCATTAATGGTGATTCTGCATCAAGGAATTCACCTGCATATATGGGGATCTGAGGAAACTAATAGTCTACTTGGTGAATTTAAAATAGCAATGAAGCCATTTGTCTCCTGTGAAATGGGCAGTGTGCCCTTGTGGTCCTTTCCTGTTTATGTCTGTGCGACATTTGGCTTACTATTAGGGTATTTGAGAAGCTGCAGACTGCAAACAATTTGACTCAGGCTGCTGTCTGAATGTGAAGAACTGTTAGCTGTTGGTATGATGACAGTAGGTTGTTTACTAATTAGGTTGCAAAGGTGACCATAGCACTTTAAAACTTTGCATCACTGAGAAAACTTCACTGGACTAGGCCTATGTTTCTAAAAGGGAAATAATTCGCCCCAAATCCATACATTTGTTGGGAAGAAATTTTTAAATGAATTAAGTGTGAATAATAGTTGGCAAAAATCTCCGACCGTAGTATGCAAAATGACTGCAGAGATTTTGCTGTATTAATTATGCTGGAAGCACAATATAAAGTTCTCTAACACACACTAGGGGTCTCTCTTCTAGCTGTAAGATTTTCATGTTTGTAATTTCCTTGCTGGGGCTTGCATAGTAGGAGTGCAGATAATAGATTGGTTCATATGTATTTAAGCAGTAGTGACTTACTGTCCATTCACTTTCCTTGAACATATTTATTTTGGAGAGAGGATTATTCAATAATCCTTGTAAAAATTATGCTCCCTAAGTACTAGGGAAGTTACTGCAGTGAGACTTCTACTAGATGATGAGGAAAAGCATATTATACAATTTGCACTGAATAATGCATTGTGGATCTTTGGGCATCAAATCCAAAGCAATTTGTTTTTAAATGTAAGAATAATTAATGGCAGATGAAATGTATCAGAGAACTTTCAGAAATTAAACTTCCGTTTTGCTCTACATTTAGCAAGAGCAGTTACTTGCACAAATGCTTTCTTGTCTTGACCTTTGTAAATCGGGATGATTGTTTCCTAATTCCAAAATGTAATGTTTTCTGCTAAGATCTTTTCCCATGTGCATTGCTTTTGAGTCATTCAAAGGATGTTTGTTTAGGAACCATCATTTTGCCCAGGCTTTTGTTTAGTTGTTTATTAAACTGCATTTCTGAACCTTCTTTGGGACGCCATTTATAATTTCCCAAGCAAATGGAGCATTTATTTTCTCTGTCTTTAGAACAAACCATCTTGGGAATAAAAATAAAATTTTTGGATGCAAGCATGTATTTTAATAGCTTACTCATGCAGAAGTGAGAAACAACTCTCTCTGGCTTTTCATTCATAAAAACGCACTGGATGTAAATAATCTTTGTGTGTTTGTGAGTTTAGTTTGAGATAACTGTGTAGAAAGCAAAGCAGAGGGATTAGCCCTGAAGAATAACAAGCCTATGTTCATTAAGTCAGTTCATTCATTGAACAAATATTTATTTGTGTCTGCTGTGTGTGAAACACTGTGTTAGATGCTGGAGACACAATGTTGAGGAAAAACATTCAAGAGTCCCCAATCTCCCAGAGCTTATGATCCAGACAGAGAGACAGACATTCATCAGATAATTGAGCGACTGACAGAAAATGAATGCTTTGAAGGAAAAGGAACTTGGGGCTCCTGGGGCATTAACCAAAGAGGGCTTAGACTGGGGTCAGGATTCCAAGGAAAATACTACACACTAAGATCTAAATGACAAAGAGAAAGAGAGACTAAGTTCCAGACAGAGGGAAGGGGAAACATTTGCCAAGCTGGAAGGGGCTTAGCAAAGGAGGAGGAACGCCAGGGTTAACTGGAGTTGAGAGGAGGAAGAGGTCATGGGGGAGAGCAGGGTGCACGGACAGGCACCTGGTCTCAACCCTCAGAGTAGTGTGAAGGAGGGGTGGGGAGGATTGGGAGAGGGGCTGTAGGGGCATACTCAGATCAGAGTTTTGCAAAGATAATTCTGGTGGCCCTCTGGGAAATGTTTAAAGGGACCCACAGAGGATGAAGCACAACCCTTGGAAAGCTATTACAGCTGGCGTTTGAGTAGTTACAGGGGAAACAGGGATGGGAGAGATCGAGATTTATTTACAAGGTCAAATTTGCAGAACTTAATAAAGGGTTGGCCTTGGGTGAGCAAGAAGAGAAAAATGCCAAATAGATGCCCAGGTTTCTCACAATTGAATAGACACTGGAATTCTGAAGCCTGGGTGGATTTTGTACCTTTCACTTCTAAGCCTTATTCATGTGCAGTGTAACTGCATTTACAGAGGAAACTACGGCATCTGGTCACTCATTCATTCCTCTGTTTGTTCAGCCATGGTGTTTAGAGTGACTGCAGTGTTTAAGGTACTCATCTGCCTGCTTTTATCCTCTTATCCAGGGTGCCCTTCCTTTATGAAGTACACCATGTGGTTCCATTTACCCAAGTCTGGCTAAGTTGGAATTCATCATTGAAGTAGGCCTATGTTTAAACCTTCTGAAACAAAATGAAGTCTGTGCCTTATAGTACGAATTAGTTGTGTTAAAAATTTTGTCCACGCGTTAAATGATCCTAAAAATCGGCAGCTCCACTCTGGTTTTTAAAATCCAACTTAGATACAAATAATTGACACAATTATGCAAATCACTCACTGAAAACTTTTAGGGACCTAAACAGTTTCCCAATTAGTTGGATTCTGGTATATTTGTCCCTCATGTATTTCTAACTTTCTGTACTAATCTTTGGGTAGCTTTGTCTAAATACAACCTTTTCATACTTTTCTGAAGTGTTTTTGGCATTTCCAACTCCATCCCCATTTTTTCTGCTTGTTCTGATTTCTCTAAAACTTGTTCTCTCGTGTCTGGCTTCACAAACAGGAAATAGTTTTGCCCAGTATTTTATTCACCACCAGAATAGCTGATGAGTAGGTATTTAATTTTAAAGTCATCTAAAATAAAGCATTCAGTTTTTCTTTCTACATCAAAACTTACGAGGAAGTGAAGTTCAGTTGAGAGCCTTACAAGTAGCTTTTCTTCTTTCTAGCTGTACCCCGCCCAGAGAATTCTAGGTTGGAGCTCTTTCCAGGAAATTTGAGTTTCATTTATTTCCAGGAAACAATTTGGATATTACACTCTCCACAGGAGTTTGATAAACAAATGCAATTCCATAAGTTACTTTTTTTGATGGTTCTCATGTGGGTTGCCCCGAGGGCAGGCTCTGGTTGGAAAAACAGCTATCGCTTGGGAATCTATTTCTTCTGTTATAATGGAAATACTACCTCTCCAACCTGCCTTATAGGATTGTTGAGAGGAAAAATAAGAGTATGTGTGTCCTCATGAACTGTAAATGGTATGAAACAGCCCCGAGGGGCAGTGTCTCTAAAAAAGCCCCCCCAGTCTTGGCCCCTGAGTCCCTTTGTCCAGGAGGACTCCAAAGGAGTCCCTTGGAGTCCCTTGGTCCCTTTCTTCTCAGTCCTATGTTGTCCTGGAGGCCTCTGAATCCCTGGGTGCTGGTACTATCCGTGACGAAGGTTCAGAGAGCAAGTACTAGAGGCCAGTGTGGCATAGGCATACCTCACCAGACCCCCCAGATAATCTTGCCCAGATTACACTACCAGGCAAGTACTATTATTTGCCCATTTTACAGATGAAAGAACTGAGGATTAGAAAGGTTCTGTGACTCAAGGTCAAAGACTGGGCTAGTGGCAGCCCAGGGATTCTAACTCAGTAGGCTGACTATGAAGCCCTCCCCACTGTTAGCCACTCTGCTGCTCCCCACACTCCTGTCCTTTCTGTCCAGTACATACTATTTGAGCCCTTTTCATAGCCTGCCCGCTCTGCCACCAGCTTACATTCATCCTCTCCTCTCTTCTCCCCCTCTACCTCCTACTCCTGCTGTTTCCCCACCAGCCCCATCACCTTATTCTTAGGTCAAGAGAAAAAAGAAAACATCAAAAACTATTTGCAGTTGTTGTGATCAGAACATCTGAATGGTTCTCCAGCTGTTGCTGAGCAAATCATTTACTCACAAATACTCTGTCATTCTGGCCTAAACGGGGATTTGTTTCCTATCCAATGAGAACTGACAACAATTCAGCCCTTGCTGCTGACACCAATGCTGCTATTAAGAAGAAGAGTTATGAACTGAAGAGAATGTTAACTAGATAGATTTCAAAGGCTCGCTAGAGGACGGGAGAGTCTTCCTGATAAATCTTTCCAAAGCATCTACGGCTATCATCACTTACTGTTTTTGTAGCACTTTCACTTTGCTGGGAATTTGTAGCTAATGGAACAGAAAATGTGTGTAAAACAAAAGACCCAGACCCTGTGTGGGGAAAAGAAGAAAGCTGTGTTGGTCCATGGTGCTAGGAGTTCACTCCCCCACCTGCACGCACCCTCTTACCCACATTCAAATTCCACTTACCCACATTCAAATTCCACTCCATCACTTTCTAACTGGATTGTCTTGGTTAAATTACTTAACCTCCTAAGCTTCACTTTTCTGAACTGTAAATGAGGTAGTACTACTTTTTTTGAACTGCAAATTAGATCATAATATGAGGTAATTATAAATGAGATAACAATAGCCCGAGGGCTGCTACAAGAATTAATGTAGTAGGATATACCTAATATGCCCAGCACATAGTAAGCACTCAGAAAATTTCCATACAATATTATTTAAGATTATTCCTCAGTTCTTTAATACAGTGCCTTGCATAAAAGATAGGTGCTTGATAAAATAATTGTTTCATCTGTCAATGCAGAATTTTAGAGATCATAAGAATAAAACCTGGCATTGATTTTACCCTCGTATAAGGACTTTTTTGCCATTAACAAGGGCATTCAAGTCCTGCCAGACACCCCTCCCAATCAGATCAGTTGTTTGGGGACAGACTACATTTGATCTGGGGAATTATTGCTGCTGAGACAGATGCCCCTGTTTTACTTTTTGATTACACACATGAAGGTTGCCATGAGATGCAGTTGTCATGAGATTCCCATAATCTGCAGACACTTGGAACTGATGTTATGAAATGATGGGCTACACCCCTAGGTTCTGAACCCCCAGAACCACTGAATTAGCTTGTTGAAACATGGGCCCAGGTCTGATAACCATTCCATCCAGCAGATGGCAGTGACACACATTGACAAGTAAGCCCGGCATAGCCTCTGGTCTTTCCATTAGTTTCTCACCGCTGTCCTGCTCTCAGTGGAAAAGCGAGGCTGAGTCAGCCTTAAAAACTTGCGGTGGCTCTTTTATGGGAACCACTGAGGCACCCGGGAAGGTGGAAGGATCCACACCTCAGAGTCGCCTATTTCCTTCCGGACTGTGGGCAGGGAGGAGAGAAAACAGGCACTGTTATCTGTTCCACTTTACTTACCGCCAGTCTCCCACAGATAAGAAGGATAAGAGGTCTGTTTGGCCTGTGTGTTTAATCAAATCAACAGAAGAAAGTGCTGTCGACCTGCAGCTGCCCCCAAGCTGTCACATGCAGGCTTTGGGTTGAGAGCACTCCATGTAATAGTCATCAGGAATACTAGTAAAGATAATAATCCAGTGCTAGGCAGACATATGCCACCAGGGAATGGAACCGTGTTACGTGCTACTGAATGCTGACCCATTGGAAACATGGTTTTCCGGTTACTGGAAAATGTGGCTGCACTGCTAACTGCGTGACCCTAAACTTGGATTTCATTCCCTTTTTCAAGAACCTTTTAATATATTATTTCTTCAAATCATCATCTAGTACCCAGGATGGTGGTGTTATTGGGATTCCCCATGTTTTACATGAGAAAGTCCAGGCGCAGAGAGATTAAGTAACTTGCTCAGGGTCACATATTGGAGAGTGTTAGAGCCAAGATTTGAACAATGCATTCAAACTCAGAGTCTCAAGCCCTTAAACTCTAGTTACTTTTGCCTCTTACTAATAACGATTGTTATTCATAGCTAATAATTATGAAGCCCTTTTCATATGCAAAAACTTTACACATTTTAACTCCTCTGATCCTTTCAGGCTCTCTAAAAAGAGAAGTCCTTTCCTGTCTTGTTGAATGAGGAAAAAGTATTTACTCTTTCCCCACTCAGTAAGAAAGAAACATAATAAGGTAATGCCAAAGACATGTAAACACTTTTTCTCTAATTTACACTGGGACAGAGGAAAAGAAATTAATGGCAAGACTGCAGTACACTCAAGGGCTAAACCATGGGGCCTCTGGAACTGCCAGAGTGATTTAAAGACAAGAGAAATCAACAATGACAGTTCTGGAGCCTACGCTCACTCCTACACGACAAAGTATATGGACTTTTTAAATGTCTTACTCTTTAAAATTTTTATCAGAGGCCATTCCATATTTATAGGCTCACAGCCATTTGCAGAATTGGTAAATGGCCCCACAAAGATTCAGATTCCTGTCCTTTCCCAGAAGTTGCTTCTCATCATTCTAGGAAGAAGTAGGAAGATCCAGCTGATTTACTAAATGCCATCACCTTCTCTCATATATGAAGGCCATCGCTCAGAATAGCTCTTTTGCCTGGCAAGTTCCAGAAACTCACAATGGTCAAAAAAATTCACCTGCAGTAGAAATTAACTTAGCCACTCCCCAATGCAAAATGCTCTTCCACGTATGGGATGGAAAGTGGGTTTTAGAATTTGGTATCTAATCACTTAAAGGACCCTATTTTCTGCAATATACCTAAATGAGGTTTGGTAGAAGACACAGGTCTCAAAATGAGGACTGAACTTTCAGAATTCAGCCTTCTTCAGTGGCTGAGAATATTGTATTTCAAAGATCCAGAGCATGTGAGAAATGAATCATTCAAAGGTTGCATAAGTCACACTAGCTACATAAGAAGCTTAGGTAGTTTTCTACAGGAAAAACAGACCTTGATCTTGACCTGCTTAAATCTAGCTCATCCCCATTTCCTGGAAATAGTCACAAGAGTTCATGACCAATGGAGTCCTGGGGACCCTGCCAATCGTGTGTATTACTGAAAGGTGAGTCAGAGCTGAGTGAATGAAAAGACAGAACAGAAATACTGCAAACTTCCACCTTAAGAAGTCAGGGACATTTCTTATCATATTTTTCTTCCAATTAACTTTTGTATTCATGCAAATCTTTGCACAATGCTATTCTTTCACTTCTGATATGTCTGTATGGCTAATGCATTTGGAAACTAAGAATATTTCTAGCTAAAGCTCAATCCACTTAAAAAGTTCAATCATTTAATTATGTGTAATTGTTCAAAGGGTCTTCTTTGTTTCTTTTTCCTTCTTAAAGAAAATTCTGAGTCAAAATGTATTTTAGATTTTAGGCTTACATTCACACTTTACTTTTGAAAACATGCACCCAGATTCCTTGTAGAGTCACACTTTTTTTTATTGTACAGTTGAAGTGTTCATATAGCTGAGTTATTTTTGACAGCTCTCCTGCACACTATAAATATCTGGTAAGAATGTTTCCAAATTATTCTGCTAAGGAGTATGATAGATACTTTTAACACCTGAATATAAGACCTTCTGATAAGCTTGGTTATTCAAGAGTTGATGATATAGTTTCCATATGATCTGTCTTCTGTTCTAACTTTTCACTGTTGTGTACCTTTTGGCCTCATAATTATTTTTTGGTCCCTCTGTCAAAGAATGGACGAAAGAAAAGAAAAGAAATACATTTTTAATCCATTTCTCTTTCTTTCTTCCTCCCCCTACCAACTTGACAAAGTCTGTTGGAAAGGAGTCAGGTCTTGATTCATGCCAACAGAGGGACGTAACAGTATGAATAGGCCAAAGGCATGGTCGATGCAATATCATTTTTGTTAATATTTTCAGGTGACATATTAACTGGGCTAGTATTAAATATTGCCATCTTAATTTGTATATTACTATTGGGCACATTTTTCTTCTCCATTTCAACTTCTGTAGTCATACTATTATATATGATTTAAGCATTAACAGGAAAGATTTATCTAACCCCTTAACAAATAGTCTTTTCCAGATATGAATATGAATCAGCCTTCACAGAGTATTTTCTACCTCTGTGGTTCATGAACCTTAGTATTCCTCAGAATCACATAGAGAGCTTGTTAATCATTCCTGGCTCCACCTCCAGAGTGTCCAGATAGGTCTGGGGTGAGGCCCCTGAAAAATTGCATTTCTAACCTTTTCCCAACGGACATTGCTGCTGCCCCAGGGGCTCTCTTTGAGAACCCGTGTGGTAGGGAAGAGTAGACCCTAGAGGTGCTCCTGAAGGGAAATATAAAAGGATTCGTCTATCAGATAAATTTGGGAAACAGTATGTCTCTTTTGAAGTCTTTTTAAGGAATGTAAAGATTTGTAGAAATCTTGGAATAGGGGGATCAGTTTTCTAAGTCGCATTTTCTCAATTTATTTGACCACAGAGCCCTTTATTCTGTCTGTGCCATTTAACTCTCAGAATTACTTTTCCTGGAGCACGCGTTGGAAAGACTGCTCTACTTAGTGGTGCCTTGATGGGCTAAACTTGAGTACCTCTCACCTTCTGCTTCATGTTGGCAACTCCCTGGCAAGGACCAAGATTGGCCATTTCCAGCACTTGGCCCTTCTCCAGCTCAGCAGTCTCCCGTCCCAGCATCCTTTTGACCACAGTACATTACCCTCCTACTGTTCCCAAAGCCTGACCTCGGGGCAGTCTGAAGGTCCTTCCCTGCTTCTTTGCTCACCTCCCCTGCCTGTCTTCTTCGTCCCCTCCCCCTCTGCGCTCAGCCTGGCTTCAGTGGACCCCCTCATCACCACAGCACATTCACCAGTTCCCTCAACTCTTCCGGCACCTGACATCTCTGTCCTCCCTCTCTTGCCAACACTCAGTTCTGGATAACCTTACTTTTTCCTCACTTTCAATGTTGGGAGCCCTAGTGACACTAGTAGATTGTCACATAATTCTTCTAACTGATGCCATCACAAAATCATTCACCCATTCAGCCAGTATGTATATGGTTTTTTACATCGTCAGGCACTACCCTAAGCCTCCAGCGATGAATAAGGCAAAAAGGTCCAGGGTCTCGTGGAGTTGCCGTTCTGAGGGCAGCGTGATGAGAATATAGCCAAATACAATTAAATGCTGTGCAAAAAACTAAAGCAGGGTGGTCCAGGTAGACCTCCATAGAGAGGGGATTTAAGCTGCTTTCTGGGTGCAATCATGTCAGCTTACCTTAGCTAGCCTTGCTATTGTTTGGCATCCTTAGTTAACTTCTTACCTCACCCCCCACCATGGCTGTTCTGGGTCTCTTTATTCTTCTCAAATTCCAGACTCATTCTCACTTATCAGATAAACATGCATCCTGATTTACTGAGATGCTCCAACCCCCCTGTGTGGCTCCAGTAGTCCTGTTTTGCTTTCTTTGTATCCCTCCTCGTGTTTTGCCTTTCCTCTCTCCTCCAGTCCCTTCCTTTAGCCTCAAACTATTTGCAAAATAACCCATCCGTTTGTGTGTCTCCAAATTCATATGTTGAAGGCCTACCTCTCAGTGTGACTATATTTGGAGATAAGGCTTTGGGGGACATTATTAAGAGTTTATTACTAAGTTGGCATTGGTGTCCTTATAAGAAGAGACACCAGCAAGTTCAGTTTTTCTGTGCTCTCACACAAAGAGGCCATGTGAGCATGCAGCCAGAAGGCCTCTATCCACAAGCTGGGAAAAGAGCCCTCATCTGAATCTGCCTTGGCCAGCACCTTGATCATGGACGTCCCAGCCTCCAGAACCGTGAGAAATAAATGTCTGTCATTTAAGCCACCCAGTCTGTGTTATTTTGTCATGGCAGCATGAGCTGACTAATACATCATCCTCTAACACAAAACAGAAAGCCTCCCTGCCTTGTGCTCCCACTTCCCCTGCCTCCCCTCACGCCAACACACACCTCCTCCCACTCACCGCCATCTGGTTCCACATCTCCTGCCTTCCTCCTTTCCCTGTAGGTTGTACTTTTCAAATCACATTTCATTTTAGTGTATGTTCTTGTGCCTTTTCAAAATGGGACAGCGTTACAAAACATAGGGTGGAACGTGTTCTAAAAGGTTTTATTTTTAACTTCTCTTGGGATCAAAACTTCTGCCGTCTTTCAGTGTTTCAAGCTACTTAACTGACCTTCAGAACGAAATGTCATCTTTGCTTATCACTGAATCCAATCATATTTCTCAGTGAAGTTCCTTTTTTGATTTCCTTAACTATTCTGGTTTTCTTTTAAGAAACAATTTAGGGAATTAGTTATTGTTCTACTTTGTATATTTCAATATTGACACTGTCGCTTTTCCAACTGAAATTTTAATAGCCCTAAGCAGGACTAGAAATTTAAAAATCAAAATTGGGAAAATGGTTTATTCTTTTTAAGAAAATCTTTCCTCCTAAACTATCTTCTTTTTTAATGAATTATGATAGAATCCCATCAACCATTGTTTATTTAGTGGAATGTGGTCACGGCACGCACCAGAGAGGAACAAAATCTTTGGAACAAGGACAAGTGTCATTGCTTCCCCAAGTTAACCTGTTGCAGCTGGACCTGTAGTCACTCTCTGGGGTGGGACAAATTGGGACAGTCACTTGCACTATTGCCGTGGATTCACTTCTAAGCTTCTACACTAATCATGAAGAGTTTCTGTGTCTACACTCATGACATCCTTACTGGGAAAGCCAAGAAGACCCCTCCTGCCTTGGAATGGCTTAAGAGCAAGCCCAACATTTCACAGGGCATGGAAGAGTGGCCGGCAGGGAAGGGAGGATTAAATGGAGCCACATCTGTAAAGCACTCCGTGTAGTGCCTGGCATTGTAGTAAGTGCTCAGAAAATGGCCGTCACTGTCAGTGTAATCATCACTGTATTTGCCATACATGTGTGCATACACACATATGCGGACATCTACACGTGTATGAGTGATGATTCTTTCTGGCTCTAATGAAACCTATGGGTCTTGAAGGAGTCCATTGTGAAGGGTCTTCACAATGAACGTGGAAAGGTCATGTCGAGATCTGTCACCTGTCATTAACAGCTGCCTAGAAGGCTGGTGAAAAGTCTCTGCAGTCTGTGCCTAAAGAAGGGGCATGGAGCAGACTGTAATCACCCCAGTCCCATCCGATTAATGAAATACTTGCAAAGAGTTAAATGGTTAGGCAGGGGCATGCCAGAAGGACTGCACCAGTGGTTCTAGAATGAGGGAGTTGTCATATGTTGGGGGTAAGGAAGGTGGGGGGATTACTTCGATAGAGACCAGTGGGAAAATGAAAAAGGAAAGTGAACAGAAGGTGAGACTTCACTCTCGGGCTGCCTGTGAAGCAATCGAGTAGCAAAATGCTAGCCCACCAGGGAAGGATATGCCATGGGAAGAATTCACAAAGCTGTGACTGAGCTAAAAAGGGCAGGGGATCTTCTGGTGTATGGAGAGAATATATTTTTTAAAATTCAAGCTATACAAGTAAAATATTATACTCTATGCTGTGGTTATAAGCAACCAGTTAACAGGTGTCTTGTTCTCAGGCACCCTGGGGCTATAAGGAAGGTAAGACCTTGCCCCAAGATGCTTGAAATGTGGGGGAAATAGGTAAATTATAATAGGGTTGGCTGGTGGCAAACATGCCTAGGGGCCAGTGATGTGGGAAGGTGTCTGGGGAGGAGGTGAGAGTGCAATGCGGCCTTAGAGACCACCAGCATGCCCAGCGGGGGCAGTTCTGCAGGTGAACATGGAAGACACTTTTGGAAGGTGAGAGATGAGCCCAGCTGAATGGGGGTTTGGGGAGGAAAACCTTGACTCCAGCTGCTTCTTCCTCTTCCCCACCCACCTGGCTTCTAGGATTTGGCTGCCTTTTCAGATCTCGATCCCACAATACCATTCAACTCCGAGATCCTTGTCCTCTACAACCATGTCCCTAAGCTTATCTGCAGACACAATCCCAGGGACCTTCATGTCCCTTGGATTCAGCACAGACCAAAGCAGCTGACTCTGCTGTTTCCCACCTGCAGATCTCCACCTTTCCAGGCCATGCCTCCAGCTGCCAGACACCAGACTCCCCTGAGGCTCCACACCAAACTCATCACTGCCCTGCTCTCCCAAACATTTCTCCCTCCTGCCAGAACCAGGGCTCGGGTGCCCAGCACAAATCCCCTTGACTCCTTCCTTTCCCCCAATCCCTCTTAGACACACATGTGCAGGATCATCAAGGTCTGGCATTCCTACCTCCTGAAGGTCTCCTTTATCTGTTTCCCCCTCCCCCCACCACTCACCCACCCTGGCTCCTCTGGGCCACTGTAGAGGCCATCGTCCATTACACTGTTCCTCCTCCCTCCTCCCCGTGAACCACTCCCCACCAACAAGTCCCTTCACCCTCTCACCAAAATTCTCCCACAACACAGTTCAGAATATTACGATGCCAAACTCTATCTTAAAAAAAACCTTCCATCTCCCATGTGTGTGCACTGATTATATGTTGATTGTATATGGTGTGACCACCCCATGCAGCAGTGTGGCCCAAGGGTTCAGAACACAGGTGCTGGAGCCTCCAGAGCCCAACACTGCCACTTACCGACTGTGTGACCCAGAGAAGCTCGCGAACCTTTCCTCATCTGCAGAATGGAGTCAGCATTTTACCTACAGCACAATGTGGTTGTGAGGATTTCGATGAGGAAAGCTCTTGTGGCAGTTCCTGGCACATAATTAGCGCTCATTACACAATAGCTGTGATGTGTGCCTGTGGAAAGAGATAATAAGAATGCAGTAATGTTATCAATAATGTTTATCTCTGGACCATACTTTTTTTTTGTTTTTGAATTTTTACTTTTCTATATTTTACCAATTCTGCATAATAACCATGAAATCCTTTGACAACCATTAAACTGATGTTTTCTTTGGAAATTTCATGATGTTACATCCCTGTTTAAAAATGTTCAGTAACTTCCTACTGCCTACATGATATGAACTCAAGCCCTGGGCCTGCCCTAGGGAGCCCTGCACCCTTGGCCTCAGCCAATTTACTGGTGACACTTTGCACCATTGAACTTATATCCCAGCCTCCAGCCTCTCTGCTCTTCTTTGCCTCCAAATGTTGTGTTCTGCATCATGTTCTCTTTTTACTTGTGTTTCTCCCAGGGTCTGTCATCTCCTCTGACATCAGTACTGTCATACTAGATCTCTGTTCATACTTGGAGGCTTGGTCTAGATCCCAGATTTCTCAGGAGATTTGTTTCTCAATGTGGGTCCCCCTGGTACTGCAGGGTGACATGTGTGGCTGACCAAGAGCTCCCTAAGTCTTCAGGCTCGGTCACAGTCCTTTTGGCATCTCCAGACATCTGTAGAATCCTCAAATGTCTAAAGACAGGTGGAGGGACAAAAACACAAGGGAGGTAGGAAAAAGGGTGGAGGGCAATTACATGCAGGGCTCTGAAAATAAGACCCATCAAAAGGGAATTTTGGAAGTTTTTTTGAGGATAACATGATAAAGGGTAACATTTTAGAAATAGACACTGGCAACAGGAATATGTAAAGGAATAATGTGGAGAGGTAAGAAAGTTGGATAAAAGGCAGTTAGCAGTAGTTGAGCTGCCCTGCTGAGCCCTTCCCTTCATGGGCTCAAATACCCTCACTGTCTGACTGGTACCATCATCGCCCCCTAGCAGGTGAAACATACATGTGCAGTCATTCAAAGATGATACAGCTGACCCCCAAACAAGGGCTGCTAACTAGCCTTCCCACACTGTGGCTGCTTTAGCAGCCAAGCTAGCCAACAGATCACTGGGCCTTAGGGATAGAGCTGTTGAGGTTGAAAAAATAATCACATGGTATGCTCAACACTAGAGTGCTTTTGCAGGTGTACATCAGTAAAGACTTAAAGTTACCAGAAAAACCTGGGTGAGAGATAAATAAAATGCTAAAGGGGAAAAAGAAGATATTCAAGTGTCTAGGAAGTTATGAAGTTTATGAATAGAGTAAACTTGGAATGATTTGACAATGAACTCTGGAGAGTGGGAATTTTGGGATAATGAAAGAAGCTTCTATTACATAACAGGTTGTATAGGTGTTTAACTTTGTTATGGGTAGGTATGATGCAGGCTGAAAATATAAAAAGTGGGTGCAAAAGTTTTGAGTATACTGACAGATGATTGATTTGCACCCCATTTATTTATTTATTTATTTATTTATTTATTTATTGTTTTACATACAGAGTCTCACTTTGTTGCCCTCCGTAGAGTGCTGTAGCATCACAGGTCACAGCAACCTCCAGCTCTTGGGCTTAGACAATTCTCTTGCCTCAGCCTCCCAAGTAGCTAAGACTACAGGCACCTGCCACAACACCCAGCTTTTTTTCTTATTGTTGCAGTTTGGCCAGGTTCGAACCCACAATCCTTAGTATATGGGGTGGGCCCTACTCACTGAGCCACAGGCATCGCCCTGCACCCTACCTTTTTTAAAAAAATTTACATATATGTGGGAGAGATTTCCCTAATTTTATTTTTTTATTTTTTTGGCAGTTTTTGGCCAGGGCTGGGTTTGAACCCACCACCTCTGGTATATGGGGCCAGCACCCTACTCCTTTGAGCCATAGGACCCCAATTTCCCTAATTTTTTTAAGTGACCCCAGGGAGTGCCAACCCATAATCTCAAACCATCCTCATTGTGACATATGTAACAAGAATGACAATAGCCACAGTAAGGCCAGGAGCCATGGCTGACTCCTATAATCCTAGCACTCTGGGAGGCCAAGGCAGGTGGATTGCTTGAGCTCAAGTATTCGAGACCAGTCTGAGCAAGAGCAGGACCTTGCCTCTACTAAAAATAGAAAGACCAGCTAGGCATTGTGGTGGGCACCTATAGCCCCAGCTACTCAGGAGGCTGAGGCAACAGGATCACCTGGGCCCCAGAGACTGATGAGGTTGCTGTGAGCTATTAACCAGGGCACAGAGTGAGACTGTCTCAAAAAAAAAAAAAAATAGCCACAATATATAGAACACTGTACTGACATCATCTTGTTCAAGCCACAACTGTTTGAGGAAGGAATTACTATTCCTCACTCTTCAGATGAGAAAACTGAGGCACAGAGGGCTCACGTAACTGTCACAGGGTTGCACAGCTCATGTAAAGGAGCAGAGCTGAGATTCTAGCCCAGGCTGCTGGACTTCAAAGCCAACGCTTTCTCCATTATAGACACTGCCTCTGGGGTGGGCTGCCCACTGGACTCACACAGAGAAGCCTTCCTAAACACATTAGTGTTCTAGAATCTTTTCCAACAGAAGAAAATAGACCTCATTCCACTGAGGCAACAGAGTTTCCTTTCTTCATTGATAGGACACCAAGCTTCTTAGTCATGGCCCAACTTCCCTCTGTCGCCAGTTTTTGGAATCGGTGGAGAGGAGGATGACCACACTAGGTGGGCTGACCCCATAATAGAAGACTTCACACATCTTGCATTCCTGCCCACTCACCCAGCACCTCCTCTTAGCAGCTAACCTCAGCACCACCCCCAGCAATCTGGATAGTCCTCCTGCCACTTGAGAGAACATTCTTCGTTGTTCACAGTTCCTGGTGTTCACATAAAGCCAAAGCTAACGCTTTGGAGTGTTCCCATTATCCTGTGACAAATCTGGACCAAGGCTGGGAAGGAGCATGGGAGGCCCCTAATCAGAAACAGTCCGGGAGACAGAGTGGGTGGGAGGGAGAAAAGGAAGAGGAAAATATGGAAGATGCATGGATATTTCCAAGGGCCATGCATTAAAAAAATTGTTTTAACCATTTAAAGAATTTGAAAACTAGAAACAGCATTGGAAGCATCTTCAGTGTATGGAGCACAAACAAGGGAAGGCTTGGAGGCTGCTTACCGGAGCTTCAATCCCACCTTCACCACCTGCCCACTTTGGGAGCCCAGGCGCGCTGCTGAACCACTGGGAACCACTGTTTCCTTTTCTTTATAATGGGGTGATCATAGTCAAGAAAGCAAACATAGTCCTGGTACCTGCTGGCTAGTCTGTGATAGGGTGTGACCCATGGACATGTGGGCCCCAGACAAGTATTTATTTTTGTGGCATCCCATCTATGTAAATAACTTGAGTCCCTCTAGCAGTTCCATCTTACACAATCTATAAAAGAAATATTGCAACAGCAGCCTAGGGGACAAGCTGCCCGCAGGGCTGCGCTCCTGGAGCAGGTGTCCAGACACAGGATACATGGTAACGAGGTCCTCAGACTCCTCAGGGCATTGGATGACCCATCTGGATAGAGATTCAAAATGCTTTGAAGAGGAGTAGCCAGGCTTGGGCCCATAGGCATTTCAGCTGGGACTCGGGGAATCCAGGCCTGGCCCATCTCAGGCACCAGGGAAGAACTAAAGAAATTCCTAGGAAGTTGCTCCAGTGTGAGCAGCCCTGTGAGGTGCAGGGACCCGGCCCACCCAGGACAAAGGACAATACTGGTTGCAGTGTTCCCAAAGGAACATAAATATCACAGAATACAAATAATAATCAGACAAGGTCGATCCATGACCACGTAGAAACGAATCAGCCCCAAGACCACCATGGATAATACAAAGGATGCTCTGCCACCACAGACACAAATGCCCCCACCTAAGTAACTTGCTTCTCACTCCCCCGTCAACCGCAGTCCTAGCCCACTTTAATCTTCTGTCCCCCTAGACAGATAATCAGCATGTACATGTGCCCTTGCTCTCGATGCCACTGGCCCCTCATTTCCTTAGATGTGCCCAGTACAAAAAACCAAATCCCGTAATAAGCCCTTCAACCCCCTCTCGTGGTTCCTTGATATGTCTTCTCACATGCAAACTGAATAAATCTTCCTTTGTGTAACCAGAAACTTTTCTTTGGTGGACCTTAGCTAGGGGTATCAACATAGAAGAACTGTCTTATAGGACTTTCGTAAGTGTTGTTCACTGCCGTGCCTAATGTGTAGGGTGCTATTATTATTTGGGAGCAATCTGTGATCTTTCTGACCCATTCACCAAGCATCTCACCTGGTTTTACTCCATAAAACAACTGTGGTCTGTGCACCAGTAACCTCAGTATCCCCTCCAGCTCAGTTCCAGGTGATACTGAGGTTACTGGTGCACAGACCACAGTTAACCTGCATTTCTATGCAGACTCTCAGGCCCCTCCCTGGACTGACTGATGTGGGTTGCTGTGTTGTTTTTTTTTTCATAGAGACAGAGTTTCACTTTATTGCCCTTGGTAGAGTGCCATGGCATCACAGCTCACAGCAACCTCCATCTCCTGGGCTTAGGCGATTCCCTTGCTTCAGCCTCCCAAGTAGCTGGGACTACAGGCACCCGCCACCAATGCCCAGCTATTTTTTTTTTTGCAGTTTGGCCGGGGTCAGGTTTGAACCTGCCACCCTCAGCATATGGGGCCAGCGCCCTGCCAACTGAGCCACAGGTGCCACCTCTAATGTGGTTTTTAACCAGATCCCCAGGATTTGTGTTACTATCAAGTTAGAGTAGTGGGCCCCAACCTTTTTGGCAATAGGGACTGGTTTTGTGGAAGATAGTTTTTCTACCGGGGCCAGGAGGAACAGAGGGATCTGACAGGAGGCAGAACTCAGCAGTGGTGTGAGCAATGGGAGCAGCTGTAAGTACAGATGAAGCTACACTCACTCACCTGCTCCTCACCTCCCGCTCTGTGACCTAGTTCCTAACAGGCCAAGACCGGTTGGGGATGATGGAGTTAGAGAACCAGTGCCGTAGCTTGTGATGTCCATTCTTCTGCTGTATGCTCAGAACAGGGAAAAGAGAGGATGGTTGAAGGCTCCTACAGCTGCCAGTAGCCACGCAAACAAAAGCCAGGCTCTAGAGCTTTTTCCAGCAATGGATATGTACAGCCCAAGCACATGAACCATGTCTAGGTCTGGAGGATTCAACTGGTTTATCCCTTCATGAGCAACTCTGGGAGCAAGAATACAAATGTTCTACAAGAAATTTTGCATTCATATCTTCTTAGTGTCTCACCCTAACCCAGGGGTTCTCGACCTGTGGGTCACGACCCGTTTGGACTGTATTAAAGGTTTGCAGCATTAGGGAGGTTGAGAGCCACTGCCCTAGCCCCATGTGCAGTGGGCAGGGAAACTGTTATTATTCTCACTTTATAGACAAGAAGACTGAACCTCAGAGATAGGGTTTTACTTAGGTTCTTTTGGTGGCCAAATGGTGGAGACAAACAGGTCAGGGACCAGGGTGAGACAATTACGTTGAGCACGACAACATCAAAAAACTCAGAACTTGAGATCAATAATGTTTTAATGCAATATTTTTTTGGAAATCAAAATTGATACAAAAATCCATCATGGGTAAAACATCAAAGTAGTCAATAAAGATAAGGTCCAAGGAAGCTGGGGTTGGAGGAGGCGAGTGAGACCAAGCTGTGCAAGGGCAGGCTAGAAACCTGTCTTCATCGACAATTTTGATGTTTTTGTTCACTGTGGATTTTCTTATTTTAGTTTTATTTTTTTAAATATCGTCTCTTTGGTTCTCTGAGTTTCTTGGCACCTCCTTAAATTTTGCCTTACTCTTCATTAGAGTCTCAGAAGGTGTTTAGCAAGTTGTCAGAGTTCTGTATATGGTTTGTAGAGTTAGACCACCCGGGTTCACATCCATGGTTGGCTGCTCCTTAGCTGTGGTCATGTGAGCAAGTCAGTTTTAAGCTTTACAGCTTTAGTTCCTTTTCTGTAAAAGAGAGAGGACCAGAGTTCAGCTCAGTAAAAATAAAGAAGGACCAAAATGATGTAGTCCAAATACAGAGCTCTGAAGTTCTGGTTTAATCCAAATTTAAAATATCTACAAGATTGACAGCCTTTTCTTTGAGTAGTCCTCTATAAATATAAATTTTAATTATATAAATGCATAGATGTAATTGTAACACACATACTATTGGTTTTAGCTGTCTTTTCATTTTGCTTGATGCCCCTTTGCTCCTCTTTCCCGCCACCACCTCCCCTGGGAATCCATGTGAACGTGACTGATCTCTGTCTTTCCATCCATATTTTGCTCCATATTCCTGTAATGAGATACAAACACGTCACGTGCATGTAAACATGTACACATTTTGGTACAGAGGTTGGAGCCATTGTTTCACAAAATGGGATTATGTCATAAATGCATTTCTGTGCCTTGCTTATGAATAGTACCTTACAGAAATCCCTCCACGCCAACTGGTACAGCTCTATTAGCTGTGTGCTAGTCCTTAATGTGGACTCCGTGGTTCCATTTCCCAGTCCTTATAAACGAAGATTCAATTTGTCCCCACTTTTTCACCACTCTCAATACTGCTCTTATTATACATACAGATACGTGTATTCTAATACTGCAGATTAGTATTCCCTGTTCTAGAATTGATACAAATGGAATCGTACAGTCTGGGCTCTTTGGTGTCTGGATGATTTTGTCAACATAAAGTTTTTGAGATTGAGCCAGACTGTTGTGTGTAGAAGAGTTCTTTCCCTTTTTTGGCTGAGCAGTTTCCATCCTATGCACACACCACACAGTTCGCTTATTCTTCTGAGTATGTATATTTCAAATTGTAATAGATGCTGCTACATTTCTTTCCCAGAATGCTGAAGAGTTTACATTTCTGTTTTGTAATATATGTTTCAGCTATCCTTAATTTTGGCAAGCCTGATGGGCAGGATGTGATGTCTTCTTATTACTTCAATTTGCATTTCTCCAACTATAATAAATTCCAGCATCTTTGTATACATTCGTTGACTCTCTGGATTTATGTTTCTGTAAATTGCCTTTTCTTATTCTTTCATTATTTTTCTATTGGGATGCCAAATTAAGAAATCTCTTTCTATATTATATAAATTAATTTTTTGTCATTTGGGTTATAAGTATTTTTTCCCATAGCTATCATTTGTGTTTTCAATTTGCTAATAATATCTATTACCATACACATACAGGGGGACAAATTTTTAATTTTGTTTTTATTTATTTTATATATATACATATTTTTTTTTTTTTGAGACAGAGTCTCAAGTGGTCATCCTAGAAAGAGTGCCCCTGGCAGCACAGCTGACAACAACCTCAAACTCTTGGGTTTAAGCAATTCTCTTGCCTCAGCCTCCCAAGTAGCTGGGACTACAGGTGCCCACCACAACGCCCAGCTATTTTGTTGTTGTTGTTGCAGTTGTCATTGTTGTTTATCAGGAGGCCTGGGCTGGGTTCAAATGGGCAGCCCTAGGTGTACGTGGCCGGCGCCCTACCCACTATGCTATGGGTGCTGCCTTAATTTTGTTTTTAATTGACAAATAATAATTGTATATATTTATTGCTGAGCAGTATTAGTGAAAGTTAAAAGTATCGTAGATGCTTTTAATGTGGTCAGAGACTTTTTTCTTTTATGGCCTCTGTGTTTTCCAATCTTGTTAAGATTTCCTTGTCCCTAGATTGTATGTGAAGTCTTCCTCTGCAGTAATTTATTTTGTTATTATTATTGTTTACAGTTAAGACTTTATACTCTGGGGGATGTGTTTTTGTGTATGGTATAAAATAGGGATTTAATTTTATTTTATTTCAGATAGATAACCACTCACATTGGTGTTTTTTTTAACCTACTGTATTATTTTCCCACTAACGCAAACTACTAGGTTGGATATACGCTGCATATTAAATTCTCATATACCAGCCTATTTCTGGATCCTCTTTTCTCTCTCACTGAACTATTTCTCATTCCCATGCCAATACCTCATTTACTTCATAACAGCTTTATAACACTTTCTGATGTCTTGTAAGGCAATTCCCCTTTCACTGTTCATTTTTATTCTTTTTCTGCTATGCTTGAGCATTTATTCCCAAATAAAATACATTTATTCCTTATGAAATTTCCTATCATTTCATCTAGTCTCCTCCTCCCTCACTTCCCTCCAAACTGTTGCATAAAGTACATATATTTCTTTGAGAGAATTGATAATTTTGTGATATTTTATCTTTGTATCCAAGAATGTGGCTTATTTTTTCATTTGTTTAAATCGTGATTTATGACCCTTACTGAGAGTGAGTTTTCTTCACATAGATGCACCTTTATTATCAACTGTATTTTTGGATATCTTTGCTCCCTACTTTTTGAATAGAATATTCATCCTTTTCAATTTCTATATGCTTATTAGAAAAGATAACAGCTAATAATATATGTGTAGTTTTTTTGTATCCTCTTCTTCTTTATTCTCTTATTAACTCTGATTTTTAAAAACTCAGGGTTTCTTAGATTTCCATAGCATCAGCAAAAAAAATATATATTTTTGAAGTGTTTATTACAGTTATTTACTTTCTTTTCATACTGCATTCACTAAGCCTTCCAAGTCAAAGTCAAATAGTAATAGTCATAGCAGGCTTTCCTGTCCAGATCTTGATTTTAAATGAAATAGTTTTTTTTTTTTTTTTTTTTTTTATTTTAAGAGACAGAGTCTCTCTTTGTTGCCCTTGGTAGAGTTCTGGGCATCACAGTTCACAGCAACCTCCAGCTCTTGGGCTTAGGCGATTCTCTTGCCTCAGCCTCCCCAAGTAGCTGGGACTACAGTTGCCCACCACAACGCCCGGATATTTTTTGTTGCAGTTTGGCTGGGGCTGGGTTTGAACCCGCCACCCTCAGCATGTGGGGCTGGCGCCCCACTCACTAAGCCACAGGTGCTGCCCCTAAATGAAATAGTTTTAATGTCACCATTAAGTAAGTACGTTTGGTGGAGGGTTTTTGAGGAAATATTTGGATTACATTTAAGTGATTTCCTTATTGTTATACTTTAGAGTTTTGTTAGGAAGGGCTGCTATACTGCCTTTAATGCCTCTTAAGCGTCTATTGATTAGATCGTATTAATTTTCTCCTTTAGTTTGTTGAAGCACAATCATGGACCATATCATGATACTTTGGTCAACAGTGGACTGCAGATACAGCAGTGGCCCCTAACATAATATTATAGCATCTTATTTTTACTCTACCCTGTCTACGTTTGGCTGTGTTCAGATACACAGATACTCACCATTGTGTTACAATCGCCTACAGTATTCGGCACGGTAACACGATGGGCGGGTGTGCAGCCTGGGAGAAGCGGCTGTGACCCAGGCTGTACCACCTAGACCTGTGTACCTGTGCTCGGCAGTGTTTGCATAGTGATGACATTGCCTAACAACACATTCCTCAGAAAGTATCCCCATCATTAAAGGGTCCAGGACATTAATAACGTGTTAATTTCTTGCTATTGAAATACTTTCACTTTCCTGGAATAAACCCTACCTGCTTTGCTAATATGGTATTTGGTTCTATTCTATTTATAATTTCTATATCTTTATTTATAAATAAAACACAGCTTTTTCACAAATGAGATTTTGATGAGTTTCAGTAAAATTAGAGATTATACTGTCTGACAGGTACCTGGAATATTATCACCATCAATCTCATCCCGAAAACATATGTAAGTGGTAGGAAGCTATCAAGAGCATAGTAGCAGGTACAAGTTTTCCAAAATTCTAAAATTTTCACTCCAAAATTTAAATTTCGTCCTTGGCACAGTTGTTTTCCTTGCAGCGCTAAGTATATTGCATTCAATTCCAAGAAAATGTCCGCCAGTGACCCGGTCTCAATAACCCTGGTGTGTCTGGCAATTGTTATTTCAAGTAAAAATCGTGTTGCATGAGAAAGTGGATAGATAGCTCAGCTCACAAGTCAACCATCCAAGCACTTTTTCTTGAGACCACTTTATACATCAGTATGCAGCAGAAAAGCTTGATGCACAGTTTGAGTTAGCAACACAGAATATTAAAAAGACATGCAGGCTTGCCGCCTGTGGCTCAAGTGGCTAAGGCGCCAGCCACCTACACCTGAGCCAAGGGGTTTGAATCCAGCCTGGGCCCACCAAACAACAATGACGGCTGCAACCAAAAAAAAAAAAAATACCCAGGTGTTGTGGTGGGCCCTTTTAACCCCAGCTACTTGGGAGGTGGAGGCAGGAGAATTGCTTGAGCCCAGGAGTTGGAGGTTGCTATGAGCTATGATGCCAGAGCACTCTACCCAGGGTGACAGCTTGAGGCTCTGTCTCAAAAATAAAATAAAAAGACAAGCACTTAAGGGTCGAGACTTAATAAAATTAATAACATTGATTGCTTCATCAAAAACGTTCTTAAGTGAAACTGTCATTTCTTTAAACTGTGAGCGTGCAGGAGTGAAAGTACAGTGACCGCTCATACATACAGTTGGTGCCATTGGCTGCATTAGCAGAGGCACCTGCAGTCTTATCCGCTGTTGCTTTGACACCATTGGTGTGAAAATCAACACAATGAAAAACTAGCAACTTAGTATTATTGTGGATACAGTTTTGACCTTGCTGAATGAGTCTCAAGCCCCCCACTCTCCCCTTCAATGTTCTGTAAACTGCCCTTTCCCCCCCTCAGCGACTTTGTACCTGTTTATTGGTCCCTGTGACTGGAATGCTGTTCCCACAACGCGTTGCCTGGTCGATTTTCCTCCACATCTTTGAGGTTGAAGTTTAAATGTCTCTTTCACAGGGCCCACTACCTAAATGAGGCTCAGTTCTTAATGAATTAATTCTTCATGAATTGTTTGTGGTGATATCGATGGCACAAGACTGAGATAAAAATAGCAGCAGGCTGGGTTCTGTGCTCTCAGTAAACTAACATTTCTATCACAGCTCTTATTATAATTTTAATGAACATGTTACCTGCATGTTTATCCCTTGATGTCTGCCCGCCCAAGAATGTAAGCTTCTGGCCCCATCTACCTCTTCTGCCTTAGTTTCCCCTGCACCTAGCACATTACTCGCATATTGTGCTTGATCGATATTACTGAACAAATCAGTGAGCGAATGTCTACGGGTTAGCACCAAGGGGCTGAGGGCCAAGGTCATGGGCTACCTTATCCTGTTTTCATTTTATGGCTCCTATCGCAAGCTTTTACTCCCCAAGCTGGCACTGCAGGTCAACTGGGATAAAGGTACAAGTGACAAAGGCAAATCCATTACCATTGGTAAGAAAAGCATCCCAAACATCCTCGCTAATAATTTGTCATAGACTTGTTGTCATGCAAACCAGAAGGACAACTCCAGCACTTCCTGATTGTCTGAGACCTACTTAAATCTCCTGAGACTGTGAAATCTTTCCTATTTATTCATTTCCTCCAAGTCCCCTGGTCCCCCAGCAAATACACACGCCTTGCAGAACCTTGAGAAGTCATCGGAAACTCTCCAGCAGTTATAAGCCATAGTTTAAAAACCTCTGAACTAACAAAATTATCATTCTGTCCCAGATTTAAACCGAATTGTGGTGATTATAGCGTATACTCTGCAGTTCTGGTTGAGAGGGCAATTTAATTAGAAGCCTCTATCTTCAGGCTCTTATAGCTCCACCCCATACCCCCCCCCACAAAAAAATAATTCTTTAGGATGAAATTTCTAATGCTGCCTCTCAGCCTAAAGGTATATTTTCTTGTAGAAAGTTGAGTACGATTTCATTTAGGCTATTTTTAAAACTTAAGAAAAAGGGCAAAAAGGGGGATTTCACCACTTAAGAAATCACTCAGATACTTTTCTTACTATTTTTTTTTCCCCAAATGCAAACTGCTTCCTTTAGAACTTTTAAGTTGTCCTGCTTAGTGCCTTTGGCATGTTTGAAGAAATTTGGCTGAGCTGTAATGAAGTTGTTCACAAAATGTGAATTGCTTCTAAGAAGATTTATTTCCACTCTTTAAAGAAACTTGCATGGAAGTGGTACAGGGGGAATTACAATCAAAATCAGATCTATGGGGGAAAAAGTGTATGTGTATGGATTTTAGGTGCAATAATAGCTTACTGAAAATGAGCTTAGAAATCGTTTAGACTAGGTCCTTTCTTACAGGTGAAAGAAACCAAGGTCCAAAGAGTCACATAAGTGTTTTAGTGCGGATGAAAAATAAATAATTAATTGACACATGTGCCAGACATAGAGAACACAGAATCATAAAGCAACAATAAATTCTGTGGCCACTTTACCATTTTGGGGTAAGCGGAGAAAGGAGGGCTCCCAGCACAGGGAGGGTGATGATTCTTAACCCCCTGCTCCGGCAGGTCACAGGCTGGGAAGCGAGGTGAGGCCAAGTGGATGCTGGATTATCTTCTTCTAGTCAAGCATGGCTGGACAAGCAGTTTCACCAACAGGTTTCCTCGACCCAGAGCGAGAACCAGGTGGCTCTTTCCTTTATGGATAACTAGGTCTAGTCGTTCGTGGCTTCTATCAAAAGCTACTAGGAGGCTCTGCGCCTGTGGCTCAAGCAGCAAAGGCGCCAGCCACCTACACCCGAGCTGGTGGGTTCAAATCCAGCCTGGGTCCGCCAAACAACAATGACGCCTGCAACCAAAAAAAATAGCCAGCTGGGCATTGTGGTGGGTACCTGTAGTCCCAGCTACTAGGGAGATGGAGGCAGGAGAATCGCTTGAGCCCAGGAGTTGGAGGTTGCCATGAGCTGTGATGCCATGGCACTCTACCCAGGGTGACAGCTTGAGGCTCTTTCTCAAAAAAAAAAAAAAGCTACCAGGAATTACTGGACTAGGTCACACATGCACTGATAACCCATCACTCTTCTCACATTTTATCTCTAAAAAGTAATCATATGCATAAAATTCAAATGCAGGTTTTAAGCCTACATTTAAATACTAAATTGCATACTGTTATTTGTTGTTGTTATTTTAATAAATTCTGTTCACAACTAATTTAGATGACAGTCAAGTGACTAAAGATATATAGCTTCATTACAAGGAATAATTTCCTTCAAGGACTAAAGTTCAAGAAAGAGGATTTTTCTGGAACCACGGCCAATGCATTGAGCTGGATGGGGGCAGAGTTGAACGGTAATGTAATTTCAAATGATGTTATAATATGTTGAAGCACATGACCTGGCTGGTGGTTGATACGTTTGGCCTCACAACGAATTACACTCCACATCTAATATTTCAAATGCACCCTGGTAGGAAGATAGTGGATCTAGAAACACAGTGTGTTCTCACAGCATTTAAGATCACTGGCATTAAGGCTTTTGTGATGGACACACCAAAACCCAAAAACTACTCCCCCAAACCAGAATCAAATTGAAGAGGATCAGTAATAAAATCATAAGAAAAAGTTAGGGCTTGGCGCCTGTGGATCAAATGGCTAAGGCACCAGCCACACACACCTGAGCTGGTGGGTTCAAATCCAGCCCAGGCCCGCCAAACAACAATGATGGCTACAACCAAAAAAAAAAAAAAATAGCCAGGCGTTGTGGGGGGGCGCCTGTAGTCCCAGCTACTTGGGAGGTGGAGGCAGGAGACTTGCTTGAGCCCAGGAGTTGGAGATTGCTGTGAGCTGTGACACCACAGCACTCTACCCAGGGCAACAGCTTGAGGCTCTGTCTCCAAAAAAAACAGAAAAGAAAAAGTTAGAAGGCCATGGAAGACCTATGGAGGCCACTTTGCAAGTTCGAGTTGCCAAGTACAGAGGAAGGAGTAACCTGGGAATAAGGTATCCAAGAGGGAAGGGTCCTCAGCTCAGTCAAGGCAAGTTTAAGAAAGTGGGACATAAGTTAGGACTTGAAATCTTCAAAATCTATATAGAAAGCGGGGGATGCAATGAAGAAAAGAGGAATAAGCATCGTTATTTCACACCACTCTGAACTTTGCTCCTTTCTGTTCCTAGAGTTCACCAAGCATTTTCCTGCCACAGAGACTTTGCACTGATGGTTCCCTTGCCTGAAATGTTCCTCCCCCTCATCTGCCCACAGCTAACTCCTGTTTCTCTTTAAACATCACCTTCTCAGGGAAGCCTTCCCTTACTATCCAATCTAAAGTAGCCTTCCCTCTGCTCAAGCTTTCTCTATCACTTTGGCTTGTTTTCTTCTTTGAATCTAAAAATATATAGAGTTATCTTGTTTGTTTATTACTTTTTGATATACGTCCTGCAAGCCACCTAGAAGGAAGTTCGCTTCATGAGAACAAGGGTTTCGCCGGCATGGGGCTTGGCCTGTGCTCAAGCACTTAGGATGCTCTCAATTGCAATCAAGAAGCCCCAATCGAGTAAGCACCAATAATAAGAGGGTTTTCTTGACTCATGAAACTGTACAGTCTAGTGTCCAGTGTCTTTAAGGAAGCATCAGCATCTTTCCATGTCTTCACTCTGCTTTCCATGCCTAACCCTCATGTTGGCAAAATCATCCTAGTAGTTCCAGGTTTCAGGCTCATCCATACGGCATCCAGGAGAGATAGCATCTTGGTCCTAGGATTCAAAAGCCCAAAATGTGCTCTGATTAGGTGGCACCTATGGCTCAAAGGAGTAGGGCACTGGCCCCATATGCCAGAGGTGGTGGGTTCAAACCCAGCCCCAGCCAAAAACTGCAAAAAAAAAAAAAAAAAAAAAGTGCTCTGATTGGCCCGGCTTGGGTCACTCTGCATGTCTTCCTCAAAGCAGAGACAAGTGCCAGGGAAATGAAACATGTGGGTTGGCTAAGCCAGCGAGGACCCCAAAAGAGGAATTCATGATTATGTCATGCAATGGGAAGCCATGGAAGATGACGAGTGGCCACATGATAGAATGAAAGAAGCATGGAGTGGAGGAAGATTGACAGGAGCATTCTGCAGACTCAGTGATAAGAATTGTTGGGGGGTGGGGAGGAGGTGGGAGCGATGGTTGAGGATGGGGCGGAGATCTGGAGCCAGGAGATGAAGGAAAAAATTGTTGAAGCATGAGGTGAAAGGCACAGACCTGATATTAAAAATGAAAGAATGAAAGACAGAAAAATTTGTTCTAAACAAATATTAGCCAAATTTGTTGGTCGATTGAATATAGGTGATGAATGAAAAGACTGAATAAAATAAGACCTGCCATCTCTTCTAGAATAAAGCCATTCCCTGGATGGCCAGCAGGGCCCTGGGTCCCTGTTCTACTGTGTCTTGTTTTCTGATCCCTCGTTCTCCGCCCCCTCATCACACTGGCCTCTCTCAACTCCCCAGGGCCCAGGCAAGCATTTCCCCCACCCCTCTCCAACTGCCCCTGCCCTGCCCACCTGGTAGGCTCTTGCCCCTGCTTTGATCTCAGCTTGAATGTCACCTTCTCTGAGAAACGTTCTCTGGCCACTTAAAGCAGGTTCCTCTCTCTGTCTCACAGAGTCCTGTGCACATTATTTTCAATCAGGAATCCTGTCTGTCTGAACGGAACTCGTCACCGTATGTAATGGCATGTGTTTGTTAACCCTGCACCAGAGTTTAGCTCTATGATAAGAAACAGAGCCAGTCTGGCCAGGACTCCAGGGTTAAGTGGAGGAGGAGGGCATTAGTGTACTGCTGAGTAGCAGGCCTGGAAACTGGAAAGAAAGGGTTTGTGGGAAGAAGATGATGACTTGGGGTGCTGGTGGGGAAGTGGAGTCTGTGGCAGGTACCCAGGTGAAGATACAAGTAGGAAGTAGCAGGACCTCAGAGGCTACAACTTGAGATCTCAGTCCAGTGCTTTTCCAAAATGAGGCTCCCCTGTACCCACCCAAATCCTCTCATCTCCTCGTCCGCACCTCAGCTGAGTTACTACAACCGGGTTCTTCTTTGCCCTCCTCCCCTCTTCCTCTTTCTTACTTCTGTGGTCTTCGGTAGAGAATTCAGATAACTTGCAATCCATGGGTTTATTGTTTGATAAATGTTAGCCCTTAATAACATTCAGTAAGAAAAATATGTCCCAGAGATGCTAAATAACTTCCTCAAAGCCGCACAGCTAAGTAGAGACAAAACCCAAATGAGAATCCGTGTTTTCTAAATTCCAGTTCAGGGCCCTTTCATCAGCCCATCCTTGGCACAGCAGCGGGGGTCAGGCCTTGGGATGACGGCCAGAAATCCATGAACTTCTCGGCTCCTTCCTGGAACCAATTTAACTCTGCTGCCAAGAGGCGACAAAAAGTACGAGAACCTTCAACCCGTTTTGCTCCTATTTAACATGAATAAAAATGTATTTGGGGGAATGCATGATGACACCATGGAAGAAGAAATCGGGTCTTCCAGTGCGTTTAAGAAGAGAAATTGTATTTTCAGAACAACTCGGTACTCACTGACAACTCTTTAAAAATTAGCACTAGCAAAGACGAAGCTATTCAACAGGTTGGCATTCTCAGCGGCTCTGGCCTGCCCCCTGGTGCATTTTTCCTGTTAGTGCATCTCCTTGGGACAGCAGGGGTGGGGGTGAAGGTGGGCTGCTGCTTCCCTTTCCTCTCTCCTCCGCATCCCTCCTAGGTCACACCTTACAACCCAAGGTACAGACTCATTTTCTGGACGGCTTGGATTTTTGTGGAAACATGAATTCCCACACCCCTAATTTTTAACCGTTCATTTGCCAAGTGTTGGTGGAACAGTAGGAAGTGCTGAGCTCAGGGGTGGAGGCAGCGGTGGCCCTGGCTCCACAGAGTTGCAACCTGACAGGGAAAGCACAGTCTGATTCAGGAGGCGAGATTCCTGTGATTCAAGGAAAAGCGCAAGGCATTAGGGGAGCAATTATCCAAACTAATAAGGAGTCCCCATATCAGAAAAGAAGGGAAAAAAGAAAGAAAAATATGCACAAAATTCCCCTACTCACAAAAAAAAAAAAAAAAAGAATTCTCCAGCACAGCTTTGTGAAGACTTCTTTCTTCCCTCAAGTGCTGGGCGCCATTCCAGGAGTTGTGCTCCCTAGCAAATGAAGCAACACCACCTCCCTTATCTTTTATTTCAAAATTGCTGTCAAATTAGCAATTTTGATCTCTGTCATAAAACAGTGTCAAACGAGCATAGTTTTTCCCCTAAGATTTACCTTCAGCCCAGTTCACTAGGGGACAGCTAAGGATCATCTGTCATACTCCATAAATACTTGTCACCTACTATGGGGGAGGGTATCCAGTCACAATAATGAAGTCAATCATCAATGCTCTCATTCATAACACCATACAGTCTACACTGAGCCAGACACTGTGCTAAGGTCTGGTCATAAGAGGTAAAAAAACAGACACTGTAAAACCAAAGAGCTGGTCTTTGCCCTCAGATAGCTCAGAGACCTGTGAGAAGGGAGAGACACAGCAAACTAACTACAGCTGTGCGGGGTTTGCTTTGAAGAGTGCAGACGTGCTCTTCATTGGCCCAGTGTACCACCCCTAGTGTGCTGGCAGGGACTCCCCTTTATAATCGGAAGATGCAGACAGCAGTGCCCAGAGAAGAAGGGGGCTTCTTTCCTATGCTTCTACTTTACAAGATCCTTACCCACCTGCACACAGCTCCTCAGGTTCCACTGCACAGAACCGGGTCCGAAGCACAGATCAAGAAAAACCACTTGCTTATAGCAGTGAAAATGGGGAGAAATGGCTGTTCTTGGACAACCTACAGTGTCAATGATAATACTTCTGTATCACTCCCACAATTACACAAAAAGGGACACAAACCAGAATGTTACTAGTTGGTGTAACTGGGAGCTAGTACTATGGAGACTTTTGTTTTTCACTTTCTATTTCCAAAAGTGGGCATGTATACATTTTAAAATAGGAACGGAAATCTAGGTCAGGCAGGGTGGCTCACACGTGTAATCCCAGCACTCTGGGAGGCAGAAGTGGGAGGCTCCCTTGAGCTCAGCAATTCGAGGCCAGCCTGAGCAAGACAAGACCCCATCTCTACTAAAATTAGAAAAATTAGCCAAGTGTTGTGGCAGGCACCTGTAGTCCCAGCTACTTGGGAGGCTGAGGCAGGAGGATCGCTTGAACTCAAGAGTTTGAGGTTGCTGTGAGCTAAGACACCATGGCACCCTACCCGGCGTGACAGAGTGACAGTCTATCTCAAAAAAAAAGTGAAATCTATTTTAAAAGTCAAATAAAGAAATAATATGTTAAGGAAACACTCTAGTGGGAAGTATACAGTAGGTACAGCAACAGCATCTACTATGCTCCTATATAGAAGGTGCTTTACCTCTACTTACAGAAGCAGGACACACCTAAGGATTTGCAGGGAACAAAGGCATACATACATGACACAGACCTAGCTAGGCTAAACCATTTTTTTAGTACTCAGAATTTAGAGACTGGATTAATACAATCACACCAATTCTGCCAAATAAGCAATAATTATGCAGGAATCCAGAAGACATGTTGAGCTTCCCTCCACAGGCAGGAAGAAAACGGGCATAGCTTTTCAGGAAGGGTTATAAAATGCTGATCTTGTTATTCTTGGAGGAAACACTAAACAGACCATTGTTGCAGTTTTTGAAAGAAACATTTAACCAAAAATGCAGTTCTTCTGTGTATAATTTCAAGTATTTCAAGAGAAATGCAGTTACTTTCATTCTAAATAACAACAACCCTGATGTGGAAAACAGTTGACACAGTACGCTAATTGGATTTGTAGCACATGGAGTCCCGCACAGGACCGTAAATAAAATTTGCCAACGGAGTCTATCTTGAAACGCTTTCTTGCCTTAAGGACCTTCCCCATTCACATTTATCCTTGTTGTAGGATCTGAGTAACCGAGAGAGATGATGATAGCGGCCGTGCTTATTCTGAGAGTGTGTCCCTTGAATCCTGGACTTGGGGTTCTCTAAAGATGGAGTAGGTGGGTGGGTGGGTGGAACATGGGCTCCAGTCCACTTGGTTGGGTTCTCTGAAACCATACAGGCACCATAACTTGTCATAAAAGAATGCCAATGAAACTATTATAAATGTACTCATTCATCTCCCTATTCATTTAATTAACTTCTTCAAACTCTTAACACCCATGTAATATAATGCTTGACAATTTCTTTTTTTTAATTAAATCATAGCTGTGTACATTAATGCAACCATGGGGTGTGATGCGCTGGTTTTATATACAATTTGAAATGTTTTCATCAAACTGGTTAACATAACCTTCACGGCATCTTCTTAGTTATTGTGTTAAGACATTTATATTCTACACCTAGTAAATTTCACATGTGCCCTTGGTGATTAACGTAGGTGTGGGCCCACCAATTACCCTCCCTCCACCCATCCTCCCCCTTCCCTGACAATTTCTAAGGGTATTCCCCACCTGGTCTGCACTACCACTTGTAAGATAATTGTCTTACCTATTTTGCAGATGAGAAAAATAAGTTTAGAAAGATAAAATGACTTGCTCAAGGTCACATATAAAGTCAACAAAGAAGAACTAGTTATCTGGACTGTGCTGAGAGTTACAACTCAAAAGTTCACACGGCTTCCTGTCTTCCCTTTCTTTTCTTCCCTTTCTTCTTCCTTCTATCCTTCTTTCTTTCCATTTATTCCTCAACACCAAGCTCACAGCTGCCATTTTGGGAATAAAAATAAATACATAAAGCTAACTTCTCTTTTCCACCTACATTCCTTATCCAACTTTTGGTTCAGTTACAACCGGTATATGGGAGACTTGGACACCACATCCTAAGTGCCAAAACCATTCTTTACCACATAGGAGGCTGTAGTATTGTTCGATAAATTAGATGCAGTATAGTGAAAGTATTGGCTACTTAAATGCCTCCCATAATTTATAAAACACTATCCCCTTTGTTTCTCATAGTTTTAGCCCATTGAAAGTATTCAGCAGACTGAAAGACTCTGGTTTATCCTGATTTTCCTGTATCGTATTTTACAAGCTAAATTGTTAGTTACCCTGCCCATTGAGAGCCTTTCCTCCTCAAACAAAACAGGGGAGAGAGATGTGTGGAGAAGCGTCAGCTACGATATACATCTCTGTACAGCAGTTGACAGCACACATTCCTCCTGGCTGACATAACTAGCTCTGTGGATTACTGCAGTGCCTGTTCCCTGACCCTGAATGTAACAGTACTCAAGACATAATCTGTTTTTTGAGCAGTGTTTTTAAACGGGCTCAGCCTGGAGAAATGACCCTGAAAGGTTATCTTGGAATGGCCAATTTGTTTAAAATGCATGAGTCCACTACTCATAGGTGTTCTGTGAGCAGAGCAAGACATACCCAGCAATTCCCAGTCCATTCCCTTCCTTCCTCCACTGAATCAGGGTCGGGCAGAGTACACTCAACAGCCTGGGCAGAGCTCTGTGTTTCTTTGGTCAGTAGTAATAATAATGGCGAGTTGTGCTTGTTCTCCCTATCAGTGAAATACAAAGAATTGAATCTATATATGAAACTCTGCTGGACTAGATTGAGCATTCCATTTTCAAAAAGTGATCTATCTGTCCATCACTGGGAAAGTGGATATTCAAAATCATTGGAGGTCCAAGCTGCATTATCAGTGATAGATTATAGCCAGCACTGTGGCTCCCGCCTGTAATCCTAGCACTTTGGGAGGCCGAGGCAGGAAGATTGCTCCAGGAGCTGGAGGCTTCAGTGAACTACGATGAGAATATACCACTGCACTCTAACCTGGGCAACAGAATAAGTTCCAGTCTCAACAAAAAAAGAAGTAAAAAAAAAAAAAAAAGAAAGTCATAGATTAGAAGTAAACATAATATTGTGGAGGGGCCTTGAAGGAATAGTAAAGAAGAAATAGGTATCTAAAACAATAATCCACGTCTGGTAAGAATACATTGCGATTCAAGGGAAAGGCCCCTGCTGGGGGGAGCAGAAGAGCATAAAAGGCACGTGCACGTGACCAGTCTGTCAGTCACAGACTGGGATGAGGACCTGGGAACTACGGAGTGTGGTTAATTCCAGCTCACCTCCTGGAATCCACCTAGAATCCAACTAGAAAAAGAGGAAAAAAAGGAAAACTAAAGAAAAAAATTCTTGTCTCTTATGATGATTCAAAGCACTAATGACACCAATTCTTATTGCTATAGGAGGGTGTGCTTTAGGGAATTCAGTTCCTTCCCTTGGAATTCCCTTTTGTCTCCAACCAACAAGGACACGGCCATTTAAAAATAGATAGATGAGTGTTCATGTGCCGATCGGAGTGGGGTAGATGCTGTAGCTCAGACTTTCCAGGGGACCAGTACTTAACGGAACAGGATTCCGAGGTGAGAAGGGCTCACCCAAAGCAGACATTTCCTTGACATCTCCTTTTCCAGCTTTAAGACACAAATTGATTTTGCACTTTATTCATAATGGATCTTCATTCAAACATCAAAATGCTCAATACTTCTTATTTCTTAAATTATTTAACTCCTATACATGCCAACAGCCCCCTCCCTCAAAACTCTGAGCAAATGTGACAGACTAGCAAAATGTCCATCCCACAGGTATGAGTGGGGTAGGCAGAGTTCGCACCTGACTCACAGGTTTGGCTCAGCCGCTGAGAAGCTGGAAACCACTGAACCTTGGCTCATTCTGAAACTGGCTGAGCCTCAGTTTCTCATCTATGAAGTGGAAAAATCAAGTCGGGGTATGCGAGTGGGAAGGTCTGGGGTGGTTGCTTACAAACCTTTAATAGTCTATAAAGTTTCCCTAAGTCCATAATATTTCCCTGCGTGATGAGGGGAATATTCTGCTTTATGTCCCACGTCACTGCTCTGTCCTTCTGTTGATTGCATGGACTCACTTAATCCATGCAACAAGATACAGAGGTTACTTACTCTGTAAGTAACCTCTTACTCCAGAAAGCCTGGGTTGTTTTTACACAGAAACATAAATAGAGATCCTTTGTTAGGTAAGGTTATTATTAAAGGAAGAAATAAGTGAATCAGTGAGCAAGTTGTCCATGACAGCTGCTAATGATTCTTACAGGTGTGCTAGCCCTTCCTGTGACATGATGGCTGAGAGAAAAGGTGTCCATGGATATGTTTAAGGGGACACGATCAGCACAGTCACCACACTGACGAGGTCGCATTCAATGGGACACCAATAAACATCCAATTTCCTGCAGAGGAGATTGATCAGCTAAAGATGTTTTCACAATACTATCTGACTTTACTCCTTTAAGATAAATTCTAAATGCTCAAGGCATTCTAAGATCAGACCTACAGCCTCTATTCTTGCCTCATGTTCTGCTATATCTTCACATCCCACGTGGGTCTACTCCCAAGTCCAAAACATTCTGTCAGCTCCCGAGTCCGAACACCTGCTCACTGTGCCTTCAGGCTGGATGGCTCATCCTCCCTTCCCTTGCCCTCTCTGCCTGTCACGTGTGTGTGCAGGCCAGGCCCACTCTCTTCCCACCCCTTCTTCCATGCTTTCCAAATGCCTGAGTTAGTCTGCTCTTTGGCTTTGGGGTATAGTCCTAGATTGTTGTATTTGTCTTGCTATTAGAAGGTGAACTACCTAGAATTAGGGAGTGGGATGATTCACATTGTAGTCCCTCCCTCCAGCACCTTTGCCCAGACTAGCAAATCAACAAATACGTGTTCACTTATTCAACAAATATTAACTGGATGCATCCTGTGTACTGGGCACTGATCTAGATGCTAAAATAGATCAGAAAGTTTCTGTTTCCATGGGGTAGATCTTTTAGTCGGGGGAGTGGATGGACAACAAAGAAATGCATGTGTGTTAGCTAAACATATGTATATATAATTTTTTTAACTGTCAGGTGGGTGAGAAATAAATTATGTGAAGAAAATAGAACAGGGTATGGGGAAACAAAGTCATGTGGTAAAAGGATCATGGGTCTGCAGTGCCCTGTTAGATAGCGTGGCCAGGGAAGGCCTTGCTGAGACGATGACACTTGAGTACAGGCCTGAATGAAGTGAGGGAGTGAGCTATATCAAGATCTGGGAGAAGAGCAATCCAGGCAGAGGGAACAGTATGGGCAAAGGCCTGAGAGAAGGACATTCTGGATGACTGTTGAATGAATGTATAAAATTATTATTAGCACCTTTCATCAGTAGTTTGGTCATGGGAAAGAGCCTCTTCACTCTTTGTTCAAAGCAGAACAAAAATGCTTGGTTATGAATGATATATGAGAGCCGTGAATCTATAACTTTCCAATTCAAAAAGCCTATACTTAGAAAATCTTGGACCAGCGTTCCTTGTATGTTTTAGCTCTTAGTGGACACTTTCCTTTAGCGGTACAATAAAAAAAAACAACCCTGCCTTAATCTGAATCGCCAGAATGAAACCAAAACATGTGATTCTCTTTTATTCCTTTCACACCCCTGCCAAGGAAAGACTGGGTACCAAATAGCGTTACATCCTTCCCTGAAAAGAGCCGAGAGACGAACACAAATGACAGGCAGGAAATACAGATGAGCAGTGACAGGCTGTTCATTTTACTTCACAGCCTGGGTGGTTTGGGCCCAAGAATTTTTTTTTCTACGGCTCAGTGCTATAATATATGTGACTGTTAATTTAAAAAGGAAATAGTCAGAGTGTCACTTCTTTGAAAACAAGATAGGAACAAAAATATTTTAGTTTCAGGCTATTTTTCACACACTAAAAATACCAATGTGGAATAAGAAATTTTACATCCATTGATTTTTCATCATGAGTCAATCCTTGGTGTGCTGAGTCCAGAGAACCAAAAATACATTGTTGAGCTCAGATACGTACTGCACTCGACTGTGTGTGGGCCACTAGCCCAGGACTAGGGTTAGTGCAAGGGTCTCTGATCTTAAACTTTGTAATCCCATTGGCAAGCCAAAACGTGAAAACTAGAATATTAAACAGCAATTCTGCATGCCACAAAATTAGGAATCCAATGAGCCCGGGCTTCTACATCCAAACAAGAAAGATGAACAGTGGCACATTCACCCTTCCACCTAAAACAACAACAAACAAACAAACACCGATTTTTCAGACACTGACCATCAGACCACAAAGGAGTGAGAGATGGAAAACACCCATGATGGGCCTGTGATGGCTCCAGCTTACTACATGAAAGGTAGTAGTATTCTCGTCTATAGTGCAAGGAGGATGCCCTAATCTGCTGGGACTGCTATAAAGAAAGTGCCACAAACCGGGTGACTTAAGCAACAGAAATTTATTGGCCACAGTTCTGAAGGCTCAAAGTCTGAAATCAAAGACATCAGTCATACTGGGTTAGAGCTCATTCTAATAACTTCATTTTAACATAACCACCTCTGTAAAGTCCCTATTTCCAAGACAGGTCACATTCTGAAGTACTGTACCTTCTGGAAGGGACACAATTCAGTCCATAACAGATAGATAGACCTCAGAGAAAGCCTTGGAGTTGAGGAGGTAAACCAAGACTCCACAGATGCCAAGGCTGCCAGAGTTTGCAAGACAGAGTCCCAGAGAGGAGGAAATCCACATTGGGTCCCCTATAGTACATTGAGCAGAGTATGATCAGCACATGCATGGCAAGGAAATATCCAGACTAGGGGAAGATCATTCACAAGGCTGAGAGGGAATGATGTCAAGTACTCACACAGGGCCAGAAGAGTGCTTGTTCCTTCCAGCCAAATTGGAAAAACTCATAATAATAGTCCTCCCAGATTGACTTGCACCATTAGAACATCAGAAAGCCAGAAGGGTTAAATTGATGGCTGTTAGGCACCTGACTGGTACCACTACCACATGAGGCAGGTTGGCAAGAGTTTATGGCGGTGGAGTATGCTGGTCTGTTATCAGCTTTTGACAATGGAGTTTTTTGGGTTTTGGTTTTTGTGTGAAGTGTAATTTGTGAATAGTTGCACAGCTCAACCGTACTTTGTTGTGTGTTTAACAACCTATCATGTCAGAGACCAAGAGAATCCTGAAGGAAGAACACAGATCTTTTCATGAGGATTGGGAATTGTAATATTATCTTCTTTCTGCTAAAGATTAAATGATTTGCTTGCTTTGTGATACTCCAATATCACAATATCAATTCTTCTTACATTAAAGAAATTCGGTGCTCATCAACATTATGCATGTAACACCAATAAATACCCCAGATATTTTAAATTAAGGAGAGAGGCGCAAAAGGTTGTACTGCAGAAATTAAAAGGTAAAAAAGCAAAAGCAAAGACAATTCTTTCAAGCAGCAATTAGACCTGGAAACAATGACACTGAAGCAACTTATTAAGTAGCTTATATACTCGAGAAAAAAGGGAAGCCATTCAGGGATGTAGAAATTGTGAAAGAATGCTTTGTCAAAGCTGTAGGATGCTTAAACCCTGATAATGAGTCAAAGTACAAACAACTGCCTCTTTCAAGGAGAACCATAACTGATTTGCAGCATGAATTAGCCTTCAACTTAACAGGACAACATCATGCAATACTTCAAAAGGAAAATATATATTACTCAATTGCTTTGGATGATTCAGCTGATACTACTGACTCAGCTTGGGTTTTATACATCATTCAGGTCATGACAGAAGATCTTCTTTGTTCTGCAGGGTTAGTTACTTGCTTTGGGCACTTTTGCAAATGGAACATAGGGAATCAATATCTCCAATAATTTTCAAGAGGAATATCATGAAGTTGGAATGAATTTTGTAATTTTTATTTTTATTTTTTTTTTGAGACAGAGTCTCACTATGTCACCCTCAGTAGAGTGCTATGGCATCACAGTTCACAGCAACCTCAAACTCTTGGGCTTAAGTGATTCTCTCACCTCAGCCTCCCAAGTAGCTGAGACTACAAGTGCCCGTCACAATGTCTGGCTATTTTTTGTTGCAGTCGTCATTGTTGTTTAGCTTGCCCAGGCTGGGTTTGAACCCGCCAGCCTCAGTGTATGTGGTTGGTGCTGTAACCACTGTGCTATGGGTGCCAAGCCAGAATTTGGTAAATTTAGTGAGTGTATAGATGGTGCACCTTCTATGACAGGAAATCATGAAGGGTTTATTGTATAGACATAAAAAAGCGTTAACAGATCCAGATGCTCTTTTCAGATTGCAAGCATCAACAAAATCTCTGTGCTAAGGTCAGTTACTATTTCAAGTGACACTTTGCAACAAGTGTTATAAATATTTTTGTTTCGTTTTGCTTTTGAGACAGAGTCTCACTCTGCAGCCCCAGTGTGCCATGGCTTCAACCTCACTCACAGCAACCTTAAACTCCTGGGCTCAAGTGATCCAAACTACCCTTCTGCCTCCACCTAAGCCTCCCAAATAGCTGGGACCACAATTTCCAGCTTGTTTTTTCTATTTTTAGTAGAGACAGGGTCTCACTTTCGCTTAGGCTGGTCTTGAACTCCTGAGCTTAAGCAATCTACCTGCCTTAGCCTCCCAGAGTGCTAGGATTGAAGGCTTGAACTATTGTCCTGCAGATTATAAGTATTGTTAACTATATTCCTGCAAATGCAACACAGCATTTTCAGTTTCATAACATGTTACAGTTGAACCATGAGGTATTCAGTATGGATTTGTTGTATCAATTCTAAAGTGAATGGGCTATCACAGGGACAGGCGTTAGTTATAAAAGTTTATCTCTGCTAGAACGGATAGTTTATCTTTATGAAGAACAGAATCAGCAATGTGAATTATTGAAAGACGTTTTCAATACAAATGCAGCATTTCTATGTGATACGATGTCAAATAAAAACAACTTGAGGCTCGGCGCCTGTGGCTCAATTGGCTAAGGCGCCAGCCACGTACACCTAAGGTGGTGGGTTCGAATCCCCAGCCCGGGCCCGCCAAACAACAATGATGGCTACAACCAAAAAATGGCCGGACGTTGTGGCGGGCGCCTGTGGTCCCAGCTACTTGGGAGGCAGAGGCAGGAGACTCGCTTGAGCCCAGGAGATGGAGGTTGCTATGAGCTGTGATGCCATGGCACTCTACCCAGGGGGATAGCTTGAGGCTCCATCTCAAAAAAAAAA